>CAJHNH020002820.1:20000-80000 GCA_905116865.2 Candidula unifasciata
TTATGTAGCACTTGCAGAGTCCTGTCTCGGATTCTTGAGAGATTATGTAGCACTTGCAGGGACCTGTCTCAGATTCATGAGAGATTATATAGCACTTGCAGGGACCTGTCTCAGATTCATGAGAGATTATGTAGCACTTGCAGAGAGCTGTCCTAGATTCATGAGAGATTATATAGCACTTGCAGAGTCCTGTCTCAGATTCATGAGAGATTATGTAGCACTTGCAGGGACCTGTCTCAGATTCATGAGAGATTATATAGCACTTGCAGAGTCCTGTCTCAGATTCATGAGAGATTATATAGCACTTGCAGGGACCTGTCTCAGATTCATGAGAGATTATGTAGCACTTGCAGAGAGCTGTCCTAGATTCATGAGAGATTATGTAGCACTTTCAGAGATCTGTCTCAGAATCATGAGAGATTATGTAGCACTTGCAGAGACCTGGTGTTAGTAGAACCATATTTTCTTTTTTTCCCATTCACCTTAAACACGGAGAATCCTGGAGTTCTTCGGAAAGTCCAATATTATATGGGTGTTACAGTTTGAAATAAACAACCGACTTACCCTAAGCGTAACGCTCCTATGATAATGGGACATTACGGGATTCCCAGGTAAAAAAAAATGTTATGATTATTCACCGGATCAACTTCTTGGCACACACTATAGGTGCTACGTTCTACTTCTAACTAATGCCATAGTCTGGAGAATCTTAGCACAGTGCACGAACTCCGTGAGGGCGAGGATCCTGAAATACTTTGGGTAGATTTTCAACTCCAAATTGTGCCCGGACACGCCGTTTTTTATGCATGCAAGAATACACACGGGCGTCCGGTCTTACTAACCAGAGACCAGTGGAAATTATTAGAAGTCCACGTGGAAAAATCCCAGCCTCCATCGGGGTTTGAACCCCGGACCTCCAACACTCGAGGCGGATGCCATACACCGAGACCCCCCCCCCCCTCCTCTCCCGAAAAAAAGACCCCCAACCATAAGACCACCCTTGAAGGAAGGTGCTTAGAAGCGATGGTACCGAAACATGGGACCTTTGAACCCTTCCTGCCTGAAATATAAACCATGCATTACTTTTTTTTAATATTTAACGGTAGTTAAAATGTGTTTTATTTTATGTTGACAATATGCATTTTTAATTTTATTATTGCGCATTTAAGTGATCTTAAACCCTTTGAGACTCACTCCCTTCTGGCCAATGTTTTCTTTGTGTCGTCACCACTGTTTTGAACTAACAAAGAAAACTTACTACTGACATCAGAAACAGACAATTCTTATTCTGTGGTCACACCTAGAGGGCACCGTGACAACAGGGCAGTCAGGGGAGGGGGAGGGAGATCAAGAGGGAGGTTGTTGGACAACTTAACATTATGGCATGAAGCAACACCAGTATCAGAACTGACTGCCAGCACACCAGACAGTTGGCTGTGGATAGGACATGCTGATCAATGACTGTTGGGAAGAAATGATTATCCAATATATGAAATTCCCCGTGTTGGTTCTGGAGACCAAACTGGTAGAATAGACCCACTGCTACCTTAAAAGCATATCTTGAAAGTCGACTTATTATGGATGGTTCCTTCGAAGTCCGACTGCTTCTGCTTCAGAGGCGAAGAACCAAAAGTCTACATACAGATAAGCCAGATCTGTAAAATTGAAATGCACGTATAAACTAAAGTTCACAAATAAGACAGAAGTCCAGGAGTGGACGAACAACCAGAACTTTTCACCGGAGTTTGCAGCAGTGAACGCTAAGTAGAAGAAAATATATAAAGTAGCAAACATTTACTATTAAAACTCAGGGAACCTTCTTCTTCTTTCGTTCGCTTGAAATCAATAATTTATATCTGCAATGTTGTCTCTAGTATAAACGTCACTGTCTTTTGTAATTCACTCAGCGACCCGTAAACTTTGACCCGCACCGATGTTTCTCTTGACTAAAAGTTAAGTTTTGCCTTGATGTGTTGTATACTCAGGGAACCCTTTATATCCCATTTATAACCCTGAAAGTTAAACAGGATATTTTTGCAGACATTATTACTAATATAAGGAGAAGAAGAATGTGTGCAAGTAATAGATATGCTTGTGAACACGGCATAGAAATGTATAGAATAAACAAAAAGACTACAACTGCGGGACACTCATAGAAAGAAAAACACAGATAGGAGGATATCAGTATGGTAAGCGAAAATGACGTTGTACCCAAGGAAATGGAGATTATGCTGTTAGCGATGACGTCATTTGAAAGGGGAATAGCAGACGACAGACGAGAATAAATATGGTTTCTTGCGGCGCTGATTTCCCTGTTGGTTTATCTGGATATTTATCTGCAGTATACGCATTTTATTTAGTTACATCCATTTATGTAATTTATTAACCATCACGGTAGTTGACTGTTAATAAATTGTCTGGAGTAGCATCATAAATTCTATGACAAAAATAAGTTTTTCTGTGGTAGTTTGACACGGCACAAGAACCAAGAAGCAGTCACTAATCGTGTCCGCTTTCCCTGTTTGGTCGGCAATGCCACATAACTGTCTTCAACAGTCGGATTGTCTTGCGAACAGTATTATGTTTGGCAAAATACTAGGGCTATATAAGATATCGTCATTCTTTAGCAAGAACAGTAATGGGAGGATAAATCCTAGAAGGTGAGACAGGGACCGATCAGTGCAACGGAGGACGCTGGAAAATAAAGACACATAGAACATTATGAATGTGTGAGGCGGGAACTATCAAAGATTTGAGAAGTTTTTGCTAACGACTTGCGACGTAGATGATAAGCTAAGGATAATGATTACGTAAAAAATAAAGTTTGTAAATATGTGTGTTACCACCTTTGGCTGTTACTCAGTCTTGATTTAAAATATCAAATGAGCATATTTGGGTTCTAGCCTTCTGCATCCCAAAGAAAACTGCATAGACCTACGGACGTGACAGGCGGACCTCGCTTGATTTGTTTTCAAAGTAAAGGATCACTTTCTTTGTACATGGGTAAGACCATAAAGTGCTCGTCTTTTCCCGTGTCACACGGATTAAAGGGCCATACATAAACTGTAGTACAGGCTAAGATTCTAATATGTATCCTGTGTACCTAAGTCACACATTCTGTGAATATTTTTTTGTGAGTAGCTTTTATAATTTGAAATTTAGCCAATGCTAAATCTTTCCAACGATGGAAATATTTTTGTACAAAACTTTCATGGGTCCTTCTAGTTTCTTTCAACTTGTGTTCCCAAAAATGTACATAGATCAACAACCCCAGTATTAGGAAAGAGTATACCATCCTCTTGGCCTATGTATGTTTTCAAAATTTATGCTGTCAGTACCATAAATTATATTAGATTTATCCAAGCTAGGGACACACAGTCATGTAGCTAGGGACACACAGAATCATGTAGCTAGGGACACACAGAGTTATGTAGCTAGGGACACACAGAGTCATGTATCTGGGGACACACATTCATGTAGCTAGGGACACACAGAGTCATGTATCTAGAGACAAACAGAGTCATGTAGCTAGGGACACACAGAGTCATGTAGCTAGGGACACACAGAGTCATGTATCTAGGGACACACAGAGTCATGTAGCTAGGGACACACAGTCATGTAGCTAGGGACACACAGAGTCATGTGACTAGGGACATACAGAGTCTTGTAGCTAGGGACACACAGAGTCATGTACCTGGGGACACACAGAGTTGTATAGCTAGGGACGAGCACAAATGAGAAAGTTGTACGTAGTACATCTTGTCTTTGAGAATTATATCCTACACTAGTTATGACAAACTGAGTGTCCCCCAGGGGCCATATGGGTCACATTTATATTGCCATCAGGGCCACATACGACAACTAGTTGAAGTCATTTAATAAGAAAAAATTGTACGAAAGGGCCAGATCTTTGCCTGCCATACACTACGTCTCCATAATGTCTTATGTGAAAAAATTGTCTTAAACTGCACTTTGTTCATATATGCAAGTAAACTTTAAAAACTACAGTTGAAATCATATTTTTATAGTCATACATTTTTGTGTAACAGGTAATGTGAAAATTCTGGGAGACACTTTGACTCGATCAGCATCAACAAGGAAGAGTAACAGGTCCAAAGGAGTGACGTCATTGGTGCAAGCAATGTCAGCCGTGGCCAGGCAACCCCTGCTCACCTGGAACACACCATCAGAACGCCTGGGGACTGATGAGAAGGATGGGAGGACCCTGCCTGGCGACTCCGGGCCATCACCAAGTTCCAGCAGACAGAATGTGAGTTATAAATCAGGAAATTCAGTTGAAATACAGTAACACTTTTTTGCAATCTTAAGTGAAACATTCAGGTATTCAACATCTATACAATCTCAAGTATGACACTAAAGTTATCAACATACATAAGGTAGACAATTAGGTTATCAACATCCATACAGTCTTAAGGTAGAAAATTAGGTTATCAACATCTATATGATTATATGTCAGACATTTGGGTAATCAACACCAATACATTCTTAAGTCAGACATTCAAGTACTCAATCTCTAGACAGTCTTAAGTAACACAAGTAAGCAACATTTATACAGTCTTAAGTTAGACATTCAAGTAATCAATATCTAGACAGTCTTAAGTAACACAAGTAAGCAACATTTATACAGTCTTAAGTTAGACATTCAAGTAATCAATATCTAGACAGTCTTAAGTAACACAAGTAAGCAACATTTATACAGTCTTAAGTTAGACATTCAAGTAATCAATATCTAGACAGTCTTAAGTAACACAAGTAAGCAACATTTATACATTCTTAAGTCAGACATTCAAGTAATCAATCTCTAGACAGTCTTAAGTAACACAAGTAAGCAACATTTATACAGTCTTAAGTTAGACATTCAAGTAATCAATCTCTAGACAGTCTTAAGTAACACAAGTAAGCAACATTTATACAGTCTTAAGTCAGACATTCAAGTAATCAATATCTAGACAGTCTTAAGTAACACAAGTAAGCAACATTTATACAGTCTTAAGTTAGACATTCAAGTAATCAATATCTAGACAGTCTTAAGTAACACAAGTAAGCAACATTTATACAGTCTTAAGTCAGATATTCAAGTAATCAATCTCTAGACAGTCTTAAGTAACACAAGTAAGCAACATTTATACATTCTTAAGTCAGACATTCAAGTAATCAATATCTAGACAGTCTTAAGTAACACAAGTAAGCTACATTTATACATTCTTAAGTCAGACATTCAAGTAATCAATATCTAGACAGTCTTAAGTAACACAAGTAAGCAACATTTATACATTCTTAAGTCAGACATTCAAGTAATCAATCTCTAGACAGTCTTAAGTAACACAAGTAAGCAACATTTATACAGTCTTAAGTTAGACATTCAAGTAATCAATATCTAGACAGTCTTAAGTAACACAAGTAAGCAACATTTATACAGTCTTAAGTTAGACATTCAAGTAATCAATATCTAGACAGTCTTAAGTAACACAAGTAAGCAACATTTATACAGTCTTAAGTTAGACATTCAAGTAATCAATATCTAGGCAGTCTTAAGTAACACAAGTAAGCAACATTTATACATTCTTAAGTCAGACATTCAAGTAATCAATCTCTAGACAGTCTTAAGTAACACAAGTAAGCAACATTTATACAGTCTTAAGTTAGACATTCAAGTAATCAATATCTAGACAGTCTTAAGTAACACAAGTAAGCAACATTTATACAGTCTTAAGTTAGACATTCAGTCTGTCAAATATGCATACAGCCCCAAGTCAGACAATCAGGCTATCAGACACTAAGGATTAACCTTATTCTTGCAAGAATGCCCAACAGGCAGAATAGATAATAATAATCTGATTAGACTCACACTTTGTTTGAGAGCAATCTGTATGGAGATTTAAAGAAACTTATATTTATTGTTCCCTTTTTGGGTAAATATATTCAAGTTGACATCTGAAGATGTACACATACGAACAAACTTTATTTTCAAATGGTCGCAAATTAGGCACGCAGGCTCGTCTTACATTCGACCCTTCCAAGTGTCAATCTTTCACACAGCAGTTGTATTTTATCAATAAAGCATGTTTTGTTTATTCATCTATAAATATATATATATATACACAGACACACACATATATATAGATACAGACAAACACACACACACACTTACACACACACACAACACAAGCCCACCTACCCACACATGTGTGATGAGAATACTATGTAAATGTTTTCTCTGTTGTTCAAAACAGATACCAGAGGAAATAAGCCTGATAGCAGCACCTGATGATGATGTGACTACACAAGCAGGATCTCAGTCTTCCAGCCGGGCCCCATCACCCAGTTCAGAGTGAGTACAACTGTTACAAGTGTTTGTCTCCAGTATTTGTTATGGGTAACAAAGCTGTGAGTCTGTGAATGAATCTATGAATCTAGAATTGGCATCATTGCACTAGGGACATTTCCAATACATGCTGCTTCCCTGTCATCAGTAGCCAGTATAGAGTTGCCATGCTTATGTTGCCAGTTGCAATCTGAAAAAGTGTGTTTTTCACCTGCAGGTAGACAATAAATTGTCTAGAGCCTTGCCTCACTCCCAGCTCAGTAGCACTGGCAAGTAAGATTATATAAAACTGCACAATCCACACTTAAAATGTCTTTAATATTCTATTGATTATACTTTGTTACATTACAGCTTAGGCCCTGGAGCCCCATTTTGGGGAGAAAATAATATCCCCTCTGCACCCATATTTCTTGCATCACCATTTTAGCCTCAGAAATTGTCACTATTTTTGACTCACACATATCACTTTTTTGGTATAAATAAGAATACCATCAGTGAGTGAGGAAAATACTTCCTCCTTAACTCCTTTTGGCTTTAGGAAATTAGTCTTTTATTAACCTTAAGAAAACACTGCTATCTTTTTAGTCTTGTTTTCTTCTTGTGTCCTACTGCTTATGGCACAAAGCATGATAGAGTTTTGTTTGTAGTTTCCTGTCTTTTTATTAGTTGTTTAGCTGGTGTTAATGCCATTTTTGGGTTTCTGTAGTGTCTCTCTCCACCTTTGTTGGCCTCTTGCCTTGTCGCCTGCTGTTCTTGTGTAGTACACTCTAGCTGTTGGCTGATTTTGTTTCATTGTGACCAGATGACCAAATCATTTGATTCTCTGATGCTCTATTCAATCATTCACCAGTACTGTGCCTGTTGTTGTTCTCTTGTTCTACATTAGTGACTGTCTTTACTTGTTTTTCCCCTGTACGTTTCTTATTCATCTCATCTCACATGCTGTAATTTTGTGTCTATGTTTTTCTAATATTGTTTTATTATAAATATTGAAAGTAAAAATAAAAAACTGTTTTTCAAAAGAAAAACTTTACACCTGTATTAGAACAAAATGCCACCTTTCTTTAAATTTGAATAAAAACTCCAACCTTTTAATCTAAATAGAAAACTCCACCACATTTCTGAAACAAAGAGAAACTGAAAATTATTAGTGTCAATAATAAATACAACATGTTTTCTCCAACAGAGGAAAACTGCAACCTTCTTATCCAAAGAAAAGAGAAAAACCTCCAATCCAGACCATTAGTTGAAGGCACTATACTGCTATAGGAAATACCATATGTGGAGCCCTTTTAAATGAAAAACACCCTCTACACCCCCTCCCACCCCCCCCCCCCCATATGTGCAGCCCTTTCAAATGAAGCAACCTTCTATCCCCTCCCCCTTTTTTTTTACCCATATGTGGAGCCCTTTCAAATGAAGCAACCTTCTATCCCCTCCCCCTTTTTTTTACCCATATGTGGAGTCCTTTCAAACGAAACAAACCTCTACACCCTCCTCCCTCCCCCTTTTGCATATGTGGAGCCCTTTCAAATGAAACAACCCTCTACACCCCCCCCCATATGTGGAGCCCTTTCAAATGAAACAACCCTCTACATCTGCCCCCCCCCCCCCCCCCCCCCTCTTCTACACACCCTCACCCATATGTGGAGCCTTTTTAAATGATACAACCCTCTACACACACACACACACCCACCCCTTTCTCTCTTCCTGCTGTTGTTAAATAGTTATTAAGATGGTACTTCATGATTATTTTCAGAAATGTCAATGAAGACACTGAAACCATAACGAGATCTGATAGAGACCCAGGTGTGGAGGAGATGTCGGTTGAGGATTCTACAAAATAGATTACTTATCACTGCTGACAGTTCTTTGTGATGGCAACCTGGCAGGAACCCCTACAGTTGTCATCAGGTCACCTCCCTGTGGTAGTTTCAGTGATAGGGCTATCTGTGACTGTATTTGTGATCACAGGACTATCTGTGACTGTATTTGTGATCACAGGACTATCTGTGACTGTATTTGTGATCACAGGACTATCTGTGACTGTATTTATGATCACAGGACTATCTGTGACTGTATTTGTGATCACAGGACTATCTGTGACTGTATTTGTGATCACTTGTTCCCACATTCCTCTATAGTCTCATGTAGATAGATCCAGTGTTTGGTGAATCCTTGGCCTCTGGTGTCACTGTGGAAGTGCCACAGGTAACTAACTGTATATATCATATGTCTGTTTCTCTCCCTTGTCCTCTTTTTTGTCACCCTCTTCCTTGTTCACTTCCTCTTCTATTCTCATCTTCTTCTTCTTCTTTCCATTGTTTCTGTTATTTTGTAATCAAATCAGGATGATGTGTATAAGGTGATTTTAGTGACCTCTACGTATTAGGTTCGTCAGTCCCTTGTAAAATCCATGCCATTTAGGTTCTTTTTAGCTCATTATCAATGCATTTTGTGATATGCTGTTTGTGAAGAGTCACATTACATGGCCAAACCATTAGAATCTTTGTCTTGCAGTTATGTTCATTGTACTTACTCCCTATCTGGTTTCATACATTTGGATTCATCTGCTGTTAGTTCATTATTTAGGAGGCATCTTCTTTCTTCTTCTTTTTCTTGTTCACCGGCTGTGAATTCCGGCGGTAAGTCGCGGTTGTTCGTCCAAAATGGACTTTTGGCTTTTACCTTGACCTGAGTTTTGCGTGTACATCCGTTTTACTGTCTTATTTGTTCGCAGTTCTCGTTCCCTGCCTCACCGGCAGATGTACTCCGACTTCGAGGGAAGATGTCAAGCCTATTTCTAGGTTGACTGTGGCTATTGTTTTGTGTGGGTTGAGATGTTGCCTCATTTGTGTGGTGTCCTCTTTGACCTTTAACAGGTGTGGCCCCCGGAATATCCTGCTTAAGGCAGCCCTAGGTAGAATTGTCAGCCCTCAAGGGATGGCAGGGGCAGATCATGGGCATTCCCCGCCATCCAAGGAGGCTTCCATAAATGCAGAGCCGACACATGATGCTCTGGTTCTGGGCTCACCCAAGGAATCGTCACGTCCTGCCCATGACTGCTTAACCTCACAACCGTGTATTGAGCTTCCCGCGCTACAAGGCTGCACTCTCCGGAGATCAGCGGGGAGCAGCCCGCAGGTCCAGGACTTTTGTGGCCGCACAAATAGGTACATTCTTTTTCATCGTACGTTAGACACCTTTAACGTTGTTTCAGCTGTGCCCTTAGCACGACAGAATCAGGCTTCACCTGTTTGGTCCCAACACTCGGGCGAGTGGGACCAGTGGATACGGACATTTGACTTTTTCCTACTCTGTACGAATTCTGATCGTCGGACTCTGAGCTTGCATGTGTGCCGTGGGGTATAACTTTATCGGACGTTATTTCCTAGCCAGCTTATGAAGAGTTGCTGCCGTGGTGTACCTCAGCGCGGTGACGACGACACTGATGATTGACAGAGGATGTACGTGGGTAGGATCTTGCTGCGAGAAATCGCCCACAAGAGATGTTACTCGTCTTGGCTGCGGGTAAATCTCTCGGTCAGGGTTGAGTCTCAGCAGCAGTTTTCCATTCGCTTCCGAATTTTAACCGAGAGTTGTCATTTGATGGTACATTTAGCAAGCAATCCTTACTCATGTTCCGAATGAGTTTTGTTAGACTTTTCACCCATGCTTTTGGGGGCGGGCTGGTGAGAGCCAGAAAGGGCACTACACCTCTAGGGGCCGCCAGCTCCGAGATCCCCTGCCAACTCTGTTAATGCTCATTTGAGACATTATCCGTGGCGCACGACGGGGACGTGCAGCAGGAGTCTTGCATGAGGTTCCGTAAAACCAGAACAGTGAAGGACTGGCGCCCGAGTGGGGTACGGAATATTTCCTTATACACCTCACATCAGACTTAACTTCCCCTCATGCCTGTGACCGAAATCACCGCGCCACAGGAGGCATCTAATCTCTGTCACTATAAAGTATTAACTGTTGTATGAGCAGTCTTACCCTTGTTACATTGTGTGGTCTGACAGCAGCTAGAATATCTCACTGACACTATAGTCTGGAGTAAGTTCCTTGCAAGGGGTAGCTTTTTAATGACATGTTTGACTGTGGGGTCTTTTCTTGTAGTGCATGCCATGTGGTGCAAGTCAACAGTAAGTCCTCAGTCCTCCGTCTTGGGCACTGCTGATCATTTCTCATACAAACATTTCTCCACTTGATAATGCTGAACCAAGAAAAATTGTTTTTGTTTATTCACTCAACACATTCTTAATTACATAGTTGATCCTCTTCTAATTTGGGGTGTAGAGATTTGCCAGAGAGATCGCCAGACTTCTCTAACAACAGTTTTCTTTTTTGGCTTTGTTCCATTCCAGTCCTCTATCAGTCAGGGACTGTCGAATGTTGTCTTCCCAGCGGACCCTGGGTCGCCATGGAGGTCTGGTTCCCTGGTTCTTGGCTTCCATGCCTGTCATGGTGGCCCATTCTATCCCACTCTGCATACATGTCCAGACCATCCTAACTGTGACTGATCCACTCAAGCCTGTACTGGGTTTCAAGATCCTGACATATTGTCTGGCTGTGCACTTTGTCCCCATCTTGTCACTTGACCACCTTCCTCAGATATCTCATTTCTGGGGCCTAAAGCTGGCTTCTGTGAGCTGTTGTCATTACTGACACCTGTAGGTCAGGAGTGGCACATAGGTAGTGCGGTAAACAGCCATTTTTATCCTATTGCCAATTTCCATTATGCTGTGAAACCCTCAGTTTAAGGTCTGGAAAAAAGATGCTTTTCGATAAGCTAGGTCCATCTGAATGTCTTCATTCTAGTTACTCACCATGTACATAAAATTGCGCCTGGGGCCATGCAGTAGCCTGTCAACCTGTTAGTTATGTGTTTGAGTCAACCTCAAGTTGAGATTCTTTAAACCAGGTCTCGGCTTTCAGTTGACTCAGCTTAAAAATAAATATCAGGACATGCTGTGAGCAAGTAGAGCAGCCAGTATTTTTCTGCTGTAAACTCTGGGTGGAAAGTTCTGGTTGTTTGCCTACTTCTGGACCTTGTTTTTGTTCCAGAACTTTAGTTTTACATCTACATCTGTTTTACAGATCTGGCTCATTTGTATGCAGACTGATCATTCTTGCCTGTCAGGCAGATACTCTCCGACTGTGAAAAAACATCCTAATTAGTCATCTTCTATGACACGCTTGTTAGGCAACAGGGGATCTGGTCTTCTTTGCTTAAATTGGGGTCCCGGAACCCACAGGGAAAGTCAAAGATTAACCATGTCAGTAATATCAATCAAAGCTCATTCTCCACACCCCTGTGTCCTATAGTATAGAAAAGGCTTCTTGATTTTTGCTTTGCCTGACTTTATCCTGATTCCAGTTTGACCCTGTTCGTTTCATAGATCCATAGCTTTGCTGAAAGATACCAGGAGAGTTTTCATTCCTGAGCTCAGAAATAAAGGCTGCTTTCCCACGCAGCACTGCATAGTGTACATGCTAGCAAATGTCTGCTTGTAGGTTACTCAAGTTCAGACACATATCCTGTGATATGTGAAGGGGACGTTCTGGCCAGTTAGATCACCCATTGCTCTGACCTAATTGACGTCAAACAGAATTAGTGTACAGCACATATATTCTACTCTGATATTCATATTATATGATACATTGCCAAACTGCACAGAATAAGCTTATAGACTGCTCCCTTATACTGAAACTTGTCTTGACATTTTCATTCCCAGCACTCACTTGTATTTATGGGTTCATTTGTAATAGTAAGATTATAGTTGCGGGTTTTTATAACTGGGTTTCTTGTATAGATGATTGGTGGTATGTCTGTGGTGCCTTTGTGAACCTCCAGTTGTTTTGATTGCCACATGTAGACTGTAGGATTTGTGATGACACCTTTATACATAGTTAAGAGAGTTTCTGTGACCGTGCTTGTGGTTACCATTTCTGTGTATTCCCATGTACAAGGGGGCGTCACATTAAAACTTCACAAGTTCAATAGAAATTAAAATCAGTACAGCTGTTGATATCATCAATGTTAAGCTTGTGACATCAAGGTGCAGGCCAAACACAGTGACTTCAGAATGGCAGTTTAAAATGGCCACTTTTGGCGTGGATTTTTATCATGGTATGGGGTGTTGCAGGTCGACCCAGTTAGCTTCAAGTGGGTACCAGGATGTACGTCCTGGGGAAGTAAAGACGTCTGGCGTAATGCTTACCACATTATCCACCTAGTGCCTTTTGGTCTGTAAAAATAGGGGTGCTCTACCCTTATGCCTAATGCACCTAAAGTTGTGAAAATGGATCTTTACTTTTTTACTTTACTTACCCCACTTTTGACATGTATCAGAGAGGGGTATTATTCGGTTATCCATGTTTTGTTCAGTGAAGGGGTGAAATCTGTAGAAGTTCTTCAAGCTATGGTGATGCTTGTCTGTCAATCCAGCTAGTATATGTTTGAGGTTTCAACAACAGATCAACGTTATGGCACATGGGAAGTAACCTATAAGTGCTCCGTTCTTCATCTAACTCAAGTCTGAGCCCAGAGAAGCTCAGCACAGTGCACAGGCTCTGTAGCACCGGCGAGGATCCTGAAATACTTTGGGTAGATTTTTGACTGGCTACTCTTTTTAATTTCAAACTGCCAAGGCATTTTTTACCTGCGCAACAATACACATGGGCGTGCGATCTCACTACCCAGAGACCAGGGGGAATTACTACAAGTCCAAGTCCACATAAAAATATCCCAGCCCTTACCGGGGATTAAACCGGGAACCTTTAGAACTCGAGGTGGACACCACGCCTCGAGACCACGCAGGTCCTCCAGCAAGTATATGAGTGAAGTGAGAAGTAACAAAATGACGTGTCTTCAGATCAGGTTTATGCCGCTCATTTAATGTCTCTAGACCAATACTATTAGAAGTTTGATGTTAGATCTCGGTGACCAAGTGGTTCAGCTTGTTGTCTTGTGCTGTGAAAGCAGTGGGTTTGATTTCAGACTAATTATTTTTATACTGCATTCTTGAGGAGATAATCTTTGTGTACTGACCATTACTTGTTGGGTTTTCCCGGTGTTGAAACTAAGATTTTCTGATATGTTTATCATCTCTGACACTTGGATGTTTTTTTTCAGCAACCACAACTGTATCATTAGCATACAATATGTTATTACTTGTTGGGTTTATGGCGCTAAATATGTACTGTTGTGTATTTACTGCTGGGTTTATATCGAATCTCACTGCTGAATTTGTGATGTTTGTACTGCTGGGATAAATACCAGTCTTATACTGCTAATGTTATACTTCATGATGATTTTCACTTTATTCAATAAAATCACCTATTAAACAATTAATATCTTGCTGAAACTTGCTTCATTGTGCTGATTTGCTTGTAGATTGTACTTGTATCAAAGTTCAGTCGGGTATGGTCGAGTAAAGTCAACAGATAGACATTCTAGTGGGCAAACCAAACATTTGTTAGGCGGGTAGATTTGGCAGCACTTCTGAATGCTGCACGAACTCCGTAGCTCCGGCGACGATTCTCTTGGATTTCTATTAAAATTGCATTGGTGAACCGAACGACACCCAATGAAACGAACACATAAGCTTTAGAAGGCGAGGCAAACGGCTTGATCAGTTGACCAGGAGAGTTGCTCGGTAATGACAGAAGTGTGAATGAAGGAACAGTCCACTATTAATCGGAAAGGCTGGGAGTTTAAAGATTTGATTTAAAAAACGGACCGGCGTCTGATCTGGAACCAGAGTAGCCGAAATTAGCCGAAGTAACCCGAAGATTAGGTTAACCAGAATCAGTCGGAAGTGTCAATGATAGCGCCAATGAGAGACAGATGGGTCTAGTGATGGATGGACCACGTGGTTTCTCTCGGCTGTCTTCGGCCAGCGACTATCCCGGGCTCACTGTTCGTCATTATTTACCTGCACAGGTGCTAGGCATTTACGCCCTCGACATTTGCAGTTGTAGAAGGATTTTGCCTTTTCCCTCAGTGACCCCACTCTCACTCACACCATCAGTTTTTTCCTTACTCATTAATTCTCTTTACGTATTCTCCACGTATCCTCATTTCTACACTGCATTTTCTCATTCTTATTTCTCCAGCATTGTTTTCTTTCCATTCTAGTATTCTTTCCATCTTACTCCTCTCATCCTTATCACCGCTGGTCTGTTTCATTTTGTCTTTCTGCTTTTCCCCCCTCTTATGTCTCTTCATTTCCCTCTCCCCTCTTTCTCCTTCTATTATATTTCTCGCTTTCTGTCATTTTCACACCTCCATATATACCTTTATTCACCATCTCGCTTTCTGTCATTTTCACACCTCCATATATACCTTTGTTCACCGTCTCGCTGCCTGTTCCAAATATATCTTCCTCATATTCTCCTCTGTATGCACCTCTCCGTCGGCTCTGTGGCTAAGTCGATGCGAACGCTTCGTAATACCGGGATGCCGGGTTCGATCCCAGATGCGGGCCATGCGCCTTGCGTTGGTTTCGACAGTGGTATCAAGAAAGCCGACCTTTCAGAAGCAACGGCAAACTGCTGGATGCAAATTTGCCTAGAAAAACCACACAACAGACAGGGGCTGTTGGGGTTGGTTCTGCAACGTCCTGTAAAGGATATGCAGCTAACCTGATGCACCTCTCCAGTCTCATCTCACCCACAAGTATCTATCTATCTCCCCCACTCCACCAATGTCGGCACCCTTCTGATCGTCTCTCACTCCCCCCCCCTAACTCCACAATAATCTGCAGCTCTCTAGTCTCCGCCACTCCACCATAGTCTGCATCTCTCCAATCTTCTCCCACCCCACAATAATCTGCAGCTCTCTAGTCTCCGCCACTCCATCATAGTCTGCATCTCTCCAATCTTCCCTCACCCCCCAGTAATCTGCACTCTCTAGTCTCCGCCACTCTATCATAGTCTGCATCTCTCCGATCTTCCCTCACCCCCCAGTAATCTGCACTCTCTAGTCTCCGCCACTCCATCATAGTCTGCATCTCTCCGATCTTCCCTCACCCCCCAGTAATCTGCAGCTCTCTAGTCTCCGCCACTCCACCATGGTCTGCATCTCTCCAATCTTCTCCCACCCCACAATAATCTGCAGCGCTCTAGTCTCCGCACTCCATCATAGTCTGCATCTCTCCAATCTTCTCCCTCACCCCAGTAATCTGCACTCTCTAGTCTCCGCCACTCCAATCATAGTCTGCATCTCTCCGATCTTCCCTCACCCCCCAGTAATCTGCACTCCTCTAGTCTCGCCACTCCATCATAGTCTGCATCTCTCCGATCTTCCCTCACCCCCCAGTAATCTGCACTCTCTAGTCTCCGCCACTCCACCATGGTCTGCATCTCTCCGATCTTCCCTCACCCCCCAGTAATCTGCACTCTCCAGTCTCCGCCACTCCACCATAGTCTGCATCTCTCCAATCTTCTCCCACCCCACAATAATCTGCACTCTCTAGTCTCCGCCACTCCACCATGGTCTGCATCTCTCCAATCTTCCCTCACCCCCCAGTAATCTGCACTCTCTAGTCTCCGCCACTCCACCATTGGTCTGCATCTCTCCGATATTTCCTCACCCCAGTAATCTCGCACTCTTAGTCTCCGCCACTCCACCATGGTCTGCATCTCTCCGATCTTCCCTCACCCCCCAGTAATCTGCACTCTCTAGTCTCCGCCACTCCACCATGGTCTGCATCTCTCCAATCTTCTCCCACCCCCCAGTAATCTGCACTCTCTAGTCTCCGCCACTCCATCATGGTCTGCATCTCTCCAATCTTCTCCCACCCCCCAGTAATCTACACTCTCTAGTCTCCGCCACTCCACCATGGTCTGCATCTCTCCAATCTTCCCCCACCCCACAATAATCTGCAGCTCTCTAGTTTCTTAGGGAGCTGCGTGATCTCCAGGTAAGGCATCCTCCTCCAGTCTGATGGTCCCGGGTTCAAACTCCGGTAAAGGCTGGGATCGCAAAAGAGCAGTCTAACGGCGCCGCCCGGGCCAGATTTGGAGCTGAAAGTTTCTTTCCCCACTTCACATTAATCGACACTGTGTCGGTCTCGCACCCGTCTGCTTGCTTTCTACAAAACTGCTTGTATTTGAATTCATTGACCCAGTCTCCACACACACACAAAACTGCTTGTATTTGAATTCATTGACCCAGTCTCCACACACACACAAAACTGCTTGTATTTGAATTCATTGACCCAGTCTCCACACACACACAAAACTGCTTGTATTTGAATTCATTAACCCAGTCTCCACACACACACAAAACTGCTTGTATTTGAATTCATTGACCCAGTCTCCACACACACACAAAACTGCTTGTATTTGAATTCATTGACCCAGTCTCCACACACACACAAAACTGCTTGTATTTGAATTCATTGACCCAGTCTCCAACCAGTGTACCCCTATCTGCTGTCCGTTCCCAATTTGCTGTACACTTTCCCACAACCACTTATCATGTCTGCTGTCCGTTCCCACTTTGCTGTACACTTTCCCACAACCACTTATCATGTCTGCTGTCCGTTCCCACTTTGCTCTACACTTTCCCACAACCACTTATCATGTCTGCACTTCACAACTTCTCTCGTTTCGTCCACATATTTGTATATCACGTCCACATCTCTCTCCAACAGAAAAAAAGTATCGCTAATGCCGCCCGCGACGGCACTAGATAACAAGCCTTATGTGTAACAAATGCAGGCACTAGAAACTTGCCAAACGATTTGTGATCCCGTTTTTTTCTCCTTCTGGAGGACTTGCCGGGTCACAGAATGTTTAGATGAAGTGAAACCCTTGACTGATCATTTTATCACAGCCAAGTGACCCCGATCACTACAGGTCTTGGGGGGATTACTCCAATAGAAGCTATTATCCTTGTCTGCACTACGTGACCCCTGCGAGTGCAAGGGTGGCAGTTAAAACATCATATTCTTTATGGGAGTCAGTGGGAGCTCCATTTCATATTTCACACAATCCAGAAGGGGCGTTTGATACAGCTGCAAGTTCTACTTGAGCAACAGGCTGCACTGATGGCACTGTATTGAATTGGTAGTTTGATGACTGGTTGTGCTGGCTGGTTTAATGATTGGTTCATTGACTGGTTTATTTGTTGGTTGCATGGCTACCTGGTTGGTGGCATGGCTACCTGGTTGGTTGCATGGTTACCTGGTTGGTGGCATGGCTGCCTGGTTGGTTGCATGGTTACCTGGTTGGTGGCATGGCTGCCTGGTTGGTTGCATGGTTACCTGGTTGGTGGCATGGCTACCTGGTTGGTTGCATGGTTGCTTAACGGGCTGATTTACTGATGGGTTGGTCGTCTGGTTTGCTAATTGGTTGGCTGGCTGGTTTGTTGATTGTTTGAATGGCTGGTTTGCTAATTGGTTTGCTAAAATTTAACTGAATGGTTTGCCGACTGGTTTGCTGATTGTTTTACTGGTTTGCTGATTGTCTGACGGATTGACTGGTTTGCTGATTGTTTGTCTAACTAGTTCCCTGATTTTTTTTTACTGACTGGTTTGCTGATTGTTTGACTGGATAGTTTGCTGATTGTTTGACTGACTGGTTTGCTAACTGGTTTGTAATTGTTTGACTAACTGGTTTGCTCATTGGTTTGCTGATTGTTTGACTGACTGGATTCCTGATTATTTGACTAACTGATTTGCTGATCGTTTGACTGTCTGGTTTGCTGATTGTTTGACTGACTGGTGTGTTGATTGGTTGGCTTGCTTTTTGACTGGTTTGTTAGCTGACTGGTTTGTTAAATGGTTGGTTGGTTGGCGTGTTGTCTGTTCGGCTGGCTGTTTTGCTAACTGGTTGGCTGGCTGGTTTGTTAAATGGTTGGTTGGTTGGCGTGTTGTCTGTTCGGCTGGCTGTTTTGCTAACTGGTTGGCTGGCTGGTTTGTTAAATGGTTGGTTGGTTGGCGTGTTGTCTGTTCGGCTGGCTGTTTTGCTAACTGGTTGCCTCGTTGACTGGCTGATTTCTTAGTTATTAGTTTTTATACGTAGGTTATGCCCGGCTCTCTAGCGTAGTTGGCTAAACCGGATGGCGCCGTGATCGGGTGACGAACTCCTTGTGGTCCGGGTTCACTCCCGTGGGTAGACAGAAAAGCCACATTTATCCCAGATTTACGGTATTTATCTGGAATCAAGGCTGAAGGTTGCGATATCCATAATACCGAGCCTAAGGGTTAACAACTCATGGCTTCTGGTTACTAAAACAAACAAACATACGTAGGTTATAAATTAGCTTTCTAAGAACTAAAACCCACATGCCACAGTGTCTCAAACTGTCGTACCCTTGCTCCACCACACCCCATGGACAAACTGTAGGTCCTTGTATTGGCAGGCATGGGTCCCCCCCCCCCACACACACACACACACATATACATCGTCCTAGTGCTGCATACCTATTTATTGAAAATATCAACTGTAACCATTTGGTATCCCGTAGTTAACCAAGACACGCTCCCACATACTTGAACCTCTATAATACCCCTATTGATATTTGTGGCCCTACGCCTCATTTACGCCTGTATTCACTTTCGCCACTCGTGATGCATAAACTAAACACATTGTCCTCATACCCCCCGGCCCCGCGCGCCATCTTACAGCCCATTCATCGACTCTGGCCGCATCCTCCCATCTCCCCCCTGTTGTCCTTCTCGAATTACCAGGGATGAAATAAATACACCTGTCTGAGGCCAACTGGCAGAATGCAGGTAGATGTCCGGGACCTGGCCGGGTGCGAAGTCACTGAGAGAAACCTACAGTGTGATGTATGGTCTCTCTGTTCTAAGGAAAGTTGAATCGTGTTTGGATATCAGTGGACGATTTGATCGACTCTAGTGGCCTCTGACTGGCATCTCTGACTGGCTGGCAGCGCCTGTTCCTGGTTCGTATCCTCTGATGTTAATTAATTGTTAGAAATGCTCCAGTTAGAAAGCGTATGGTTTTACAGTGTGAAATACCACAGAGTTATAAGTAGTGTCGCCAAGTGTTTGTTATAAAGTATAATTCTGTGCAGTAGTAATATTATTTAGAGTGTTTCTAACTATACTATCAGTAAGTAAGATGTAGCTGCCCAAACAGCAAAAAATTTTTTTTGTTTTTTTTTGTTTGGAAGAACCATGTTCGAATGTAGCCATGCAGCCTGTCTTGAGGACCCAGACTTTTCCCTTCCCCTCTCCCCACTATCTCACGCCACCCCAACATTGGCAGTAAAGGCAGTTTTAACAAAAAACTTCTTCTTCTTCTTCTTCTTCTTCTTCTTCTTCTTCTTCTTCTTCTTCTTCTTCTTCTTCTTCTTCTTCTTCTCCGCCTGCTGCTGCTGCTGCTGCTCCTTCTGCTCTTTTCTTCTTCTTCTTCTTCTTTTCTTTCTTTCTTATTCTTCTTCTTCTTATTCCTTTTCTTCTTCTTCTTTCTTCTTCTTCTTCTCTTTTCTTCTTCTTCTTCTTCTTCTTCTTCTTCTTCTCTTTTATTCTGCTTCTTCTTTTCTTTCTTTCTTCTTCTTTTTCTCTTCTTCTTCTTCTTCTTCTTCTTTTTCTTCTTTTCTCTTCTTCTTCTTCTTCTTCTTCTCTTCTTCTTCTTCTTCTTCTTCTTCTTCTTCTTTCTTCTTCTTTCTTCTTCTTCTCTTCTTCTTCTTCTTCTCTCCTCCTCCTCCTCTTCCTCCTCATCCTCAGCTGTAAACTGGAGCGGAAAGCTCTGATTGCTCGTTCACGACTGGACTTCAGTTTTCTTCCAGAACCTAAGTTTTGCTTGCACATATTTGGTTTTTTTGTGTGTAGACTTTTAGTTCCTCGCCTCTCAGGCAGATTCACTCCAACTGTGAACGAAACACCTCAGACACTCCTAAACACGACACGTTCGTTTTGATGACACTGTCTGCTGCGACGACCCCACTGGAGCATTCAGCGCTGTAAAGTATTAGTTTAAAGTATTGTACTATGAAATGTAATACAGTGAAGTTGTAATGTGGCGTGTTATCGGGTAGATGATGCCATAACATCGTGTGCTATAAACTAAAGTTCTCTAGCGTATATTCAGTGCAACAGAATATGACTAGAAAGTAAAGCGACCCTGTATTCATCGCATACACATATTGTCATTATTGATATGTAAATATTTATGGCAGGTCTGGCGGCAGTGTATGTAGTGATGGTGGTGGTGGTCGTAGCTGCAGTAATCGTGTTGTTGCAGTGGTAGTGTATATGGCTTACCATTCTCTTCCATCTTCGTGTCGCTGACCTGATAAAACTGTTTGATTTCGTGTATGAGCATTCACAAAAGAGCACACGTAAGAGGAAGAGGGGGGGGGGGGGGGGGAGAGGGACTGATGTACCATATAAGGACTACGGTGTGTTATCCTGGTCCACGGGGCAACAATTAGTGACACTGTAACCTGCAAATGTGTCGTAAGAGATGACAACGAAGAGTTGACATGGGACTGGCTAAATGTTCTCCAAGCTGTCATAAATAAACTTACAAAGAGTTTGGCTTGAGTTGGTTGTGGGCCTGCGCGCTATAGGAGATACAATTCACCTGCAGAAGGAGAACATCGTAACTTCAACAAGGAAGACAAAGACAATAAATGGCGAAATTGATTGCCAGCCATACTTCGCCGTATCGCGTCTAGCGCATACTAGGGTAACAAAAAAAAAACAAAAAAAATGGAATAAAGCAAATTATTGAATCCTGACCGAAAAAAAAAAAGCAGCTACATTCAAAAGTAACTGCCTGTTTTTTTTTTTCCAGGCAATAAATTGTGCAATCTGTTGTTTGTTTCGTGCTTGTTAAAATTCGGAATAGGGAAACAATGGGTTTCAACAGCAGCTGCTACCTCCTTTTCTTCCCTTCTTTCACTGAAGAGTTGTGCAACAAAGCCTGACATATAATGTCACAACGTCTAGTTTGAGATTATAATACACTTACGTCCTTCTCAGGACGTAATTTTTTCTTATTTGAAGCCCCACTCTGGCTTTTGCCAGGGGCCGCAATATAGGCAGGCCATCAATATGGCCAATTGTCTGAACGCGGTTTCTGGGACCTCTCCACGGTGATCCTCATCCGCATGGTGGCACTTTGTGTCATCGGTTGTTTATCGCTTGTGTGATGTCCTGGTGGGGTAGAAAGTCAGTCAGTCAGTCAGTTTGAGAATGGAGGTGGAGGCGGTCACTGATGCCTTCCGCAGGCTTGAGTATCTGCTCTACACACATGCCGTGATTGTAACTGATCACAGAGCATGTTGAGAAAGGTGAAGACAGGCATGCTTCGTGGTAGAGTGGTAAGATTTGCTTTAGAGGTCCCGGGCAGTTAGCGTCCTTTGGATATTTTCTCCAGGTCATGTTGGTGTGTGTCGGGAATCGGGCATGCAGATAGACTGGCCGGTTCTGCACCGTTGGTGGTGAATTGATGTATGACAAGCTAGATGTTGTGACGGAACTTTCGGAGATAGTGAACAGTGCGAAGGCACACAAATGAGTAGAATGGCGCGGCGAGAAGTTAAAAAGGGGTCTGGCCGACTCTCAGCACAAAATCCTTACGTCCTTTTCAGGACGTAATTTTTTTCTTATTTGAAGCCCCACTCTGGCTTTTGCCAGGGGCCGCAATATAGGCAGGCCATAAAAATGGCCAAATGTCTGAACGCGGTTTCTGGGACCTCTCCACGGTGATCCTCATCCACATGGTGGCACGTTGTGTCATCGGGTGTTTATCGCTTGTGTGATGTCCTAGTGGGGTAGAAACTCACTCACTCACTCTCAGCACTCAAACAAAAGGCGAGACGGATGTATAATCAGACATTTACTGATACTATCGGAAGTGGAACTCTTCGCTTGCTGCTGAAGATGGACACGGAGCGCTTATGGGAGTGTCGCGTGTGCTATGATGTCGATTCATAATTAAAACTTCAAGTGTTGGAAGGATTTTTTGGGGTGCTTTTTCCAATGTGTTGTATAAGTTAGTCTTTATTTGTTTAATTCAGTTCTTGGTGCCGTCCCTCCATGTTCTGAGTTGTCCCCCATTTGTTCTGTGTACAATTATGTGTCTTCAGTGTGGCTGTCTGTCGCAGCTGTCTGTCGCAGCTGTCTGTCGCAGCTGGTACCTGGACGTCCTCCTCAAATTGCCACACCATCTCATCTGTTACTGTGTGATTCTTTAATGAACTTTGTGCCTGATTGCAGTCCTGGTCGGCAAGATAGACCCCGCGGGTTCCGGTCCTGACGCAGCCGATCTTTTTACAAATGACCTTGGCTTCCAGGTCGACCCGCCTTCAATCGGTACCAGGCAAAGTCTTGGGAAGTAAAGGCGGTGGGCGTGATGTTGACATCACCCAACAAGGTCTATAAAATACAGGTCTAGCCCTATGTGCCCAGTACTTATACAGGCATGAAAAAGGGTCCTTTTACAACAAAGACAAAACGAAAATGTGTAGACGTATAGAAGTGCAGGCTACAGCTGACTGATGTAACCATTAACGGGTGCCCCAGTTATAACTTTCTCGAAGGTTGAATGGGGGCCGGGGGGGGGGGGGGGGGTTGTGGGATTTCTTAGCTGGCTTGCCATCCAGACTGAACTGGGTAATCTCAGTGGTGAGACTTTTAAGTAGCAGCCCAGAGAGTGCAGACAGATGAAAGTAAGACACGCAGTTCAGTATTTTATTTACTGTATGATGAGACGTAGCTAGAACTAATATATTTGGGGGTTAGAGCATAGACGGGTAGAGGATGACAACGAGGATGAGATAGCCTGATTTGATTTGATTCAAGAACCGACATCACAGCACGCAGGACAATCCCATAAGTGCCCCGTCCCCATCTTCAGCAGCCAGCGAAGAGTTCCTATACTAATGATGCCAGTAGCATTCTGATTAAACGTCCGTCTTGCATCTCCTATTAGCTTCGAGCATCTGCCTGAACCTCTCGTCACTCCCAACTGCATCAATCTCACCACACTGTGGTGATCAATCTGCTCCTCCGAACTATACAAGCTCGCCCACAAGGCCCTAACCACGTCTGCCTTATCGTGCATTAATATTCCACCAAGCTGTGCAGAGCTAGCCAGTCTGTCCGCCTGTTCATTTCCCAACACACTGGCATGCCCTGGTGAAAAAATCCAGACAATACACCTCACTCGTGTCCTCCGCAGCGAGGCACGCCACTCTGCACGAAGCACGCTTCACCTGATCTTCATCAGCATGCTTTCTGTGTCAGTTACAATCCCGATGTGTGTTTGTCGTGTTCTCTAACCCGCGGAAAGCTGCGGTGACCTCCTCCATCTCCATTCCTAAGCTGGATGTTGTGGTATCATATGTTAGGCTCTCCTGCACCAAACGTCGACCAATAACTTTTTCTAAGAAACCCCCCAGTTCTTTTGCCTCTTGACACTGAACCGTCTGTGTAAATGATCAAATCTTCTGATCGAGCATTATAACCTTTGGAACAACATGGTCAGTGAGTACTTAATCTAAATGAAACACCCAGGGTGCGTCTGCGATTGTACCACCGAGGTACCACTGTATATGTCAACATATAACATAAACCATAACAATTGTTGAAAAATAAAGTGGTACCTCAGTGGTAGTGCATTGTCAGCGTATGGGGCTTAAAAGTTGTGAACACGCTTCGTAATGCCGTGGTGCCGACTTCGGTCCTAGGTGCGGACGATTTGTCTTGTGCTGGTTTTTACATTGGTACCGAGAGCTGACCCTGCAGTAAGCAACGACAAACTACTAGAAAACCCACAACAGCCAAAAAAATCCTAGGGTTGGTTCTGCAACGTCATGTCTTCTTCTTCTTCAAGGATACGCAGTCTAGATCAATGGTTTTCAACCTTATTATACAGCTACCCCCTAATACAGTTCCTGACGTTGTGGTGACCCTCTAATACAGTTCCTGACTATGTGGTGACCCTCTAATTCAGTTCCTGACGACGTGGTGACCCCCTAACCATAAAATATTTTTGTTGAATACCTCAAAACTTCAGTGAATATATGTTTTCCTATGACCTTAGGCGACCCCTGTGAGAGGGTCGTTCGACCCCCCAAAAAGGCCGCTACCCTTAAGTTGAGAATCGCTGATCTAGAGAGAGAAATAGTTTTAAAGCACACAGAAGAAGAGGAAGAAGAGGAGGGAGCTAATAAAGAAGAGCAGGAGGACGAGAAGGGGATACCGAAGTAAGAAGAAGAAGAAGAAGAAGAAGAAAAAGAAGAGAAGTGGGAAGAAGATGAGAAAGGAAAAGAAGAAGCAGAAGCAGAAAAAGAAGTCGAAGAATGATCAGAACTAAAATAATAATAATAATAATAATAATAATAATAATAATAATAATAATAATAATAATAATAATAATAATAGTAATAATAATAATAATAATAATAATAATAATAATAATAATAATAATAGTAATAATAATAATAATAATAATAATAATAATAATAATAATAATAATACAAGTCTGTGAAAAGACACTCGAATACGATAAAGAGCTGAACGTGGTCTTTGTAGATCAAGAGAAGGCATTCGACCGTGTAGACAGAGAGGTGTTTTGTGGAGAATTCTTGACGATTACTGAGTGCAGGGTCAATTATTAGACAACATCAGAGCCCTCTATGAAAAAAGTGAAAGTGCAGTAAGAACATCTAGTTGTCTTTCTGAATGGTTCAAAGTCACAACTGGTGTCAGACAAGGATGTGTACTGTCACCATTACTTTTCATAACATACATGGATAAGATCACTGTAGAAGCAAACCCAGACGTGTATGCTATAAACGAATTACTTTTTGCTGATGATCAAAGCATACTGTATCAAAATGAATATGATCTACAGGAACATCTGACTACTCTCAACAACAGCTGTTTACAACATAATATGAGAATCAGTACAGAAAAAACAGAAGTTATGAAGATCAGCAGAACACACAGGCCACTGAATATAAATGTTGGAAGTGCCAAATCAAGCAAAACCAAAGAGTTCAAATACTTGGGCAGTATATTTACAGAGGATAGAAGAATGGACAGAGAGATATAGAAACAAGAATACAGAAAGCAAATGCTGTCACATACCAACTATCACCTCTGCTTAAACATCCAGATATAACCATGAAGACCAAAAGACAATTGATAAACACCATCTTCATTCCAACACTCTGCTACCAGTGCCAAACATGGACAATCAACAAGACCCATGAAAGAAAAATAGAAGCCTGTGAAATGAAATGTCTAAGAAAAGCAGCGAATAAGACCAGACTAGACAGGATAAAGGATATAGACATTAGAAACACTGTCAAAACTACGCCATGTTTAGACTACATTGAACATCAAAGAATGAAATGGTTTGGACATCTAACCAGGATGAAAAATGATCAAATAACATCACAAATTTTCAACCAAAGAAGCTCAGGATATAAGGCAAGAGGAAGACCAAGGAAACGGTGGATTGACGGGGTCTCCGAAACCTGCCAAAAGCATGGCCTCAGAACATCAGATGCTGCCCGCCTTGCTTATGACAGGAACTTGCATCTCCCCACAACGCTTAGCGGCATACGTGGAAGGAAAAAGTAAAGTAAGTATAATAATAATAATAATAATAATAATAATAGTAATAATAATAATAATATTAATAATAATAATAATAATAATAGCAACAACAACAACAATAACAACAACAATAATAATAATTATATGAAAAAGAAGAAGAAGAAACTGTACAGGCAGTATCTCGCAAATCAGCGTGTAAATAAACAAAATGGAAGTCTCTCAGATTTACAGCGAAATTTATCCAAAGAAAAAAAAATTCCAAACTGTCTCAGACTGCATTCAGGCAGGGAATATAAGGGACATTAGCGAGAGACAAATATCACATTTACTAGCCAGGGTAAACGAGAAACAACTAATGAATGTTTTGTCAATACCTTTCGTTGTAGCGGGTGCTTTATTTATGTTATTTCACTTGTTTATTCCAGTTATCAAGTTAATTTACCGAAAGTGGTTTTTTGTTCCCACTGACACTGGCTCGAGTTAAAAATGAATTATAATGTGACGTTTTTTAGGCTCAGTCCTTCTAATGACGAGAGCGGACGAGGATGCAGCTATACGGGGATGATGCAACTAAATGGGAGATTTGTTTTTTTAGAGTTGCCAGCCTAGGAAATAGAGGTTTTGTTCTGTTGTCTGGGGCGAGGAGGGAATGTTTGTAGAGAATGCAAGTTTGGAACTAAATGTAGAATGATTGATCTGTGCTGTAGGAGTTTTGTAGTGGGGCTTTGGGGATTTCGGGGTTTGGTGGTGAAGGCTTTGGGGATTTCGGTGTTTGGTGGTGAAGGCTTTGGGGATTTCGGGGTTTGGTGGTGAAGGCTTGGGGTTTCGGGATTTGGTGGTGAAGGCTTGGGGTTTCGGGGTTTGGTGGTGAAGGCTTTGGGGATTTCGGGGTTTGGTAGTGAAGGCTTGGGGTTTCGGGGTTTAGTAGTGAAGGCTTGAGGTTTCGGGGTTTGGCGGTGAAGGCTTGGGGTTTCGGGGTTTGGTGGTGAAGGCTTGGGGTTTCGGGGTTTGGCGGTGAAGGCTTGGGGTTTAGGGGTTTGGTGGTGAAGGCTTGGGGTTTCGGGGTTTGGTGGTGAAGGCTTGGGGTTTCGGGGTTTGGTGGTGAAGGCTTGGGGTTTCGGGGTTTGGTGGTGAAGGCTTGGGGTTTCAGGGTTCGGTGGTGAAGGCTTGGGGTTTCAAGTTTGGTGGTGAAGGCTTGGGGTTTCGGGATTTGGCAGTGAAGGCTTGGGGTTTCAAGTTTGGTGGTGAAGGCTTGGGGTTTCGGGGTTTGGCAGTGAAGGCTTGGGGTTTCAGAGTTTGGTGGTGAAGGCTTGGGGTTTCGGGGTTTAGCGGTGAAGGCTTGGGGTTTCACGTTTGGTGGTGAAGGCTTGGGGTTTCAAGTTTGGTGGTGAAGGCTTGGGGTTTCAAGTTTGGTGGTGAAGGCTTGGGGTTTCGGGGTTTGGCAGTGAATGCTTGGGGTTTTTGGGTTTGGTGGTGAAAGCTTGGGGTTTTGGTTTTTGATGGTGAAGGCTTGGGGTTTTGGGGTTTGGTGGTGAAAGCTTGGGGTTTCGGGGTTTGGTGGTGAAGGCTTGGGGTTTCGGGGTTCGGTAGTGAAGGCTTGGGGTTTCGGGGTTCGGTAGTGAAGGCTTGGGGTTTCGGGGTTCGGTAGTGAAGGCTTGGGGTTTCGGGGTTCGGTAGTGAAGGCTTGGGGTTTCGGGGTTCGGTGGTATTAAAAAAAATTTTTTGGTCTGAATGATTCTGCCATCGTATTCCGATATGGGCTGGGTTGTTTGTATGGAATCCATAATTATAAGCGGGTTGAGAAATTCAGAGAGAGAGAGAGAGAGAGAGAGAGAGGGAGAGAGGGAGAGTGAGAGTGAGAGAGGGAGAGAGAGAGAGAGAGAGAGGGAGAGAGGGAGAGAGAGAGAGAGGGAGAGAGAGAGAGAGAGAGAGAGAGAGAGAGAGAGAGAGGGAGAGAGGGAGAGAGAGAGAGGGAGAGAGAGAGAGAGGGAGAGAGGGAGAGAGGGAGAGAGAGAGAGTGAGAGAGGGAGAGAGAGAGGGAGAGAGGGGAGAGAGAGAGAGATAGAGAGAGAGGGAGAGAGAGAGAGAGAGAGAGAGAAAGAAAGAGAGAATGCTCTCGTATTTAAAGAGTGCCAATGAGATAGGAGGAAAGTGGTGAAAAGAGAGAGAGAGAGAGAGAGAGAGAGAGAGAGAGAGAGAGAGAGAAAGAAAGAGAGAATGCTCTCGTATTTAAAGAGTGCCAATGAGATAGGAGGAAAGTGGTGAAAAGAGAGAGAGAGAGAGAGAGAGAGAGAGAATGCTCTCGTATTTAAAGAGTGCCAATGAGATAGGAGGAAAGTGGTGAAAAAAGAGAGAGAGAGAGAGAGAGATAGAGAGAGAGAGAGAGAGAGAGAGAGAGATATACAGTCAAAATCTGAGAGAAGGAGAGAAACAGCAAAGCAGAGTCAGAGAGACAGCGACGGGGTGAATTTGAGTGGGTAATGGAAAAGACTACAGACCACTTTACTAGTGTAGATGAGAGAGTGGGTTAAAGTCTGAGGGGTGGGATTTGAATAAAATAATGAGAGGGAGACATAACCTGAGATAAATGCAGATAGAATATATATGATAATTGTGGGGTATGTGTTAGTGTGAGACAAGTGGGGGGGGGGGGGGGGGGGGGGGGGGGGGGGGGGGGTTGAAGCGAGAGGGTGGGAATAAGTAAAAGTAATGGACTTTTTTCGACACCTTATAGGTTTCGTAGACCAATCTGCAATTTATGAGGGATGTGGTCAGCAGCACAACGACCATCTTTACTTCCCCGGATTTTACCTACTAGCCACTGAAGGCTGGATCGACTTGGGAGCCAAGGTCATTTCTGGAGTGAAACAAATTCTACCACTCTTCGGGTTTGGAACCCACGACCTTGGGATGGGCAGGCGAGCGTCTAACTGCTACACCACGGCCTTTAAAGTTGTGGGAGAACATGAACACAAATGAGAGTCTGAAAGAGTGTATGAGAGAGAAACAGAGTGGAGTAGGGAGAGAATTCTAGTGAACTTGTTTGTATCATAGGTGCCGGAACCTGGAGCTCACGTTCTTTGAGGCCTTGGCAGGGAATGGATTGGGGGGGGGGGGGGGGGGGTGGGGGTTGACCGATATCTTTGTAAGCGGAAAAAGAGGCGTCCACTAACCGGTTATAGAAATTATCTTCAAAACTATTTGTTTACTCATATCACATTATTTCAAGTCATATCACATTATTTCAGTCATATCACATTATTTCAAGTCATATCACATTATTTCAAGTGTAGCATGCTATTTATTTACCATTTATAATAGTAATAATAATAATAATACTTTGCACAATCAAAGAAACATTGACATCAAGGCCCCTAGAATCGATTGTTGGAGGGATGGTTTTGACCTCTTCCCCCTCCCCAAATCCCAGTGTTTTCTTAGTGGCGGTGCGCCTGGGTTCTAGTGGGAGGAACTGACAGAAAAAAGGAATGTATGAGAGAGAAGCAGTAATGTAGGGAGAGAATTATAGTGGAAGTGACTGAGTGGGAGTAAATGAAAGTATGAACGAGTATATGAAGATGAAAATACAGAAGTAGGGAGAGAATTATATTAGAAGTCGAAAAGGAAAACTTAAAACATCTGGGAAGTTGTATGGACAGAGAGGTAGACTGACACTAGCTGAAAATATTCTCCAAACTCTTGTTTCTTGGTCGGCTCTGTGGCTAAGTCGATGCAAACGCTTCGTAATGCCGGGATGCCGGGTTCGATCCCAGCTGCGGGCCATGCGCCTTGCGTTGGTTTTGACAGTGGTATCAAGAAAGCCGACCGTCCAGGGGGCAAGGGCAAACTATGGACGTAAATTTGCCTAGAAAAACCACACAACAGCCCCTGGCTGTTGGGGTTCGTTCTACAACGTCCTGTAAAGGATACACAACTAAATTAACGTTGTTTCTTCAGGGGAAGTTATCAGCATCAAACAGACCTATATTCTTTTGGAGATGTAGAGAATCATGATCGCCTATGCCAGTCGACAAGACCTATGATCGCGATGAAGCCGATAATGACAGGAGAAACGGTTAAGCAGACCTGGCAGCACCATGGATGTGAACAGAAAGATTGGGAAGATCACTGCCACAACGTTATCAGACATGTCCTTGCCATGACAGGATAATTGGCGGGCGCTATTCCTAAATCCGGGCACTTAATTCCAACAAGATTTATCTCCCCTGTCTCCACGGACGCCGAGATTATATTAATAACACCAATTATATTCAATAACTGTGTCCCACTGAATGGATTGGATGCGAGGTGGAGACTTTTGTTTGTCCTTCACGTCATAAACAATTAGTTGTGACTGGCTTTCAACAAGGAAATCTCTCCGACCGCCCTTTGTGGTTCAAGTGTGTTTGCGGACCAAGTTTGGGTACTAGGCGAAGTAAAAGGAGGACGGCCTAAAGAAACCCAATACAAATAACGTCTCAACGGCTGGGAAACGAGACAAATTAAGGCAGACAGACAGACACGCGCAGGCCGCGACAAAAGGACTGTTTCCACGGACTTACGGGCTGCAGATGCTGGGTTACCTTAGCTGTATCTTGCATTTGGATAGAAATGTCGTTAACTATTTTTTAATGACAGCGATTCCTATCTTTTTTTTTTTTATCGTACATCTGTCTATCTGTTCCCTCGTCCATACATCTATATTTATTTTTATATATTTGTTTGCTTGTAATATTATACCACCGCCTGTTTGTTGGTTAATCAGAATGTCTGTTTATGTATTTATCTGCCGTTTATCTGTCCCTGTGCCAGTCTGTCTGCTTGTCTTTCAGTCAGCCGTACACGATCATTCATCTGTCTCTTCGTCCATCGATCACTCCTTCCGATCATTTACCAGTGCTCAAGCCCTCTATTTGTCAGTTTATAAACAAATGTGCTAGCTTCAGCAGTCAGGAAAACAAAAGTAGCGATGCCAGCTTGTTGTGGAGAGTGGTTTATGCTGTACTTTGTCCATCGTCTGACCAAAAAAAAAAAAAAAAAAGCAGATATCAAGACAAAATAGTTTCAACCATCACACCGATATTTGGACAATAAATTAACAAATACTGGTAATTGTTTCATTTGTTAATTGACAGTTAATTATGCGCGTTCTTTTCTCCGAGTTCTTATTTATTAGAGAGAAAAAAAGGGGGGGGGGGGACATAAAGGATCTAGCTATATACTCCAGCGGGGACGCACCTAAAATAGTTGGAGACACTTCTACAGTTAGCCGTGAAAAGAATATTGTTTACATTTTACAACGTTTGCGTTTGAAACAGAGCTACGGTTTATAATATTTCTCATCATCTCAACATATCTATTTGTTGTTAGTTGATTAGGGCACTGCCTTGTACCGCCTTCTTTTTACGCTGTTTTCCGTTTACAGAATACAGGCATACTGTTTGTATGTGCATGTATATGTGTGTAGCTAAATATCTACGTGTAGGTGTGTTGTTCGTCTATCACCAGTGATGAAGGCCACTTTTCATCCACCGTAGCAATGATCAATGATTATGAGTACGAAGGTGGCTGGTTAGTCCAATATAAGCCCGGAAAGTTCTTGAGCAGTGCGGACAACAGATGGAAGCCGCAGTAAGTGTGGGTTCAGCGGAACTGTTCTCTCTAGTCTGCCTCCGTTTCTTTGCCTGTGCAGCCTTCGCTGCCTGGCAGGCTGATGCACCAAACTAAGGGATATACGCCAATCCCGACAACATTACAACCCCCCCCCCCCCCCCCCCGACCTAAGAATGTCACAGTTTAGGAAACACTGGAACAACAGAGCCGTATCACCGAGATAGGGATGGAGGCGGGCAAGAGAGGGGCTTTAGACCAGCACCTCCAAACTTGTTGCAAACACAATTGACCGAAACATCCTGTGTGGTCCTGGCCACCTTGTTGGCGACATCCGGGTTTCAGGAGTTGACTTCTGGGATTGTTAAGATGGGATACAATTGTACATTAATTCCGAGTCTCAGATGCGACGGCGGCATCCGAAACGTTGTGTGGGATTTTGTGTTTGGTTTGATCTCAGCTACTTGTATAGACGTAGCAATAGTAGCAGTAGCTGCAACAAAAGGACAGAGATGATTCTGATGATGAAAAGGAGGATATTAAAAGCAGTATAGGTAGCAGCTTAAATAGTAGTAGTATTAGTATATTTGTTGTTTTATAGTAATAGCAGTAGCAGTTGTATTATTATTACTAATAATAACCACATAGGATGTTTCGGTCAATTGTGTTTCCAACAAGTTTGGAGGTCCTGGTCTAAGAATATTAGAAGTAGTAGCAGTAGCAGCAGCAGCAGCAGCAGCAGCAGCAGTAGTAGTAGTAGTAGTAGTAGTAGTAGTAGTAGTAGTAGTAGTAGTAGTAGTAGTAGTAGTAGTAGTAGTAGTAGTAGCAGCAGTAGTAGTTGTGTAGTAGTAGTAGTAGTAGTAGCAGCAGCAGCAGTAGTAGTTGTAGTAGTAGTAGTAGCAGCAGCAGTAGTAGTGGCAGTGGCAGTAGTAGCAGCAGCAGTGGTAGTAGTAGTAATAGAAGTAGTAATAGAAGTAGTAGCAGCAGCAGCAGTAGTAGTGGTATTGGTAATAGTAGCAGTAGTAGTAGCAGCAGTAGTAATAGCAGACGTTGTAGCAGCTGTGGTAGTAATAGCATTAGTAGTAGCAGCAGTAGCAGCAGTAGTAGCAGCAGCAGTAGTAGTGGTAGTAGTAGTAGTAGTAGTAGCAGCAGCAGTAGTAGTGGCATTGGTAGTAGTAGTAGTAGTAGTAGTAGTAGTAGTAGTAGTAGTAGTAGTAGTAGTAGTAGTAGTAGTAGTAGTAGTAGTAGTAGTAGTAGTATCAGTAGTTGTAGCAGTAGTAATAGTAGTAGTTGAATCGTGGACGCAGCAGTAAATACAGTAGACGTGGTATTTTAAACAATAACCTTAGCAATATTTGTGGTTAAGTGCATTGTAGTATTATTAGCAAAGATATTATACGCAACAGTAAAAGCAGGGTTTTCGTAGTAACAGAAGTCTACGTGTAAATGTAGCAGAAAAGGCAGCACAATTAGTAGTAAATAATAAACAATGAACGTGTGGCAGCTATTGGAGTTTCGCGTGCATGCTCCTCAGTCAAGATGTGCTGGAATGTGTGGCTAGGTGATTTATGTTTTGTCTATATGTGTTCATTCATGTCTTGAGCAACAACATAATTGTCAGTAGTAATAACAAGTGTTGCTGTTTGTCAAGTAGCTGTGCTACTACTACTGCTACTTCTCTTCCTTCTATCACTGCTGCTGCTACTACTCTGTTGCTACCACATCCATTACTGCTAATATTACTATAACCACTACTACTAACACCATACTATTACTGTTGCCGTTACTACCACCACCACCATGACCACTACCACTAGTGCTGCCACCACCACTGCGGTACAGTTGCTACTACTGTCGCCTTAGACCACTTCTCTCGTGATTGTTGTCTTCTGGCGTGCATGCAAGCTCTGACACCTCCTCTGAATTATCTGCAGTAGATATTCACGTCTGCAGACTTGTCTCTCACAGAAAACACATTTGTCCGTCTGCCCAGTTCCGATTTGATTTTCTCAATTGCCGTTACCAGAATCATCTCAGTGATCCAAGAAACAATCTTGCAAACTTCCTTTGAGTCGGAGTCTTAAAACTTTCCTGCTCTCCCATACTAAAAGGAGCATCAGGAAATGGTCTATCAGAATTGGTCAATTTGTCCTCTCCGAGAAGCTACCTGAATTTTTACCAGCATGAGGTTGAAACAGAAAATCGCCGTCTGGATGGCAGACCAACAAGACAGGTTTAAGTTTAGACAACAAATCAACGTTGTGGCACAAGGGGTAACCCATAGGTGCTCCATTCTACTTCTAATTCAAATCCGAAGAATATAAGTGCAGCGTACGAACCCCGTAGCACCGGTGAGGATCCTGAAATACTTTAGGAAGATTTTCAAATAAAAATTTTTTCCCTGGGCAGCGCCGTTAGGCTACTCTTTTCGATTTCTAACTGCCAAGGGATTTTTTTACGTGCGCAACAATACACACGGGCGTCTGATGTTACTACCCAGAGACCAGGGAAAATTACTAGATGTCCACGTGAAACAAAAATTCCAGCCTTCACCGGGACCTCCAGCACTCGAGGCGAACAACGTGCCTCAAGACCACGCAGCCCCCTAGACCAACAGGACAGGTAACAGATACCCGGCTTCATCTCCCGAGACGTTACAATTGAGGAACCCATAACAGCTACACCAGCTAGGTGTCACCTGCAGTCAGAGCCGGATCAACAGTTAGGCACACTAGGCACGTGCGTAGGGCATCACAAAAGGAGGAGGCAACACATACATTGTCAGTAGCCTGGCAGTTGAGCGTTTATTTTATCGCTTGGAGTCTATTAAAAAATCCCACTAAGACAACAAAGCAACAAGGCAGGCTGGGTACAGGATCTCTGTTGAGTATAGTAAGTATAGAAGTAGATGTGTTACACAGGATTAGTTTGAGGAAATGATCAAAGACTGCAAATTTAAAAAAAAAAAAAGAAAACTTTTCAAATAAAAATAAAGTGGAAGTACAACACACACACACACACACACACACACACACACACACACACACACACACACACACACACACACACACACATGCGCGCGCGCGCGCGCGCGCGAATATTATAAAATTGATGCTAGAGAGGTGCAGGGAATACAGATGGAGATTGGTGGCCTACGTTGGAACATAAATAATTTATATGCTGCCGTGGGCTCTTTAGTTACAAAACAACAATGGGACTGGCTGAAAGACCTAGAGGAGATCCCTGGCAACACTGGGACTGGCTGAAAGACCTAGAGGAGATCCCTGGCAACAGTGGGACTGGCTGAAAGACCTAGAGGAGATCCCTGGCAACAGTGGGACTGGCTGAAAGACCTAGAGGAGATCCCTGGCAACAGGCTCCTATTTTGTGGGGATTACAATGCAAGGAACAATAAATGGGACAGTACTGGGGAAAACCGACAGGGAGTTGCCTTGCTGACGCCATGGTTGATTCAGACCTTCTCTGTTTGAATGATGGGACGCCAACTAGAATGGCAATGAAGCCCGGCGATGCAGACAGGACTATTGACCTGGCTCTGGTTACCAAGCCAGCAGTACTGGACACCAAATGGACTGTCCTGGGCGATCATGGAAGTGACCATCTGCCCGTTCGGTATTGATTTTCAAATCTAGGAAAGTCAAGGCTTCAAGAGCTGATAGGCCTTTCAAGTATGAGCGGACTAACACACTTCTTGGACTCCTCCGACAGAGGGAATGTAGAAGAACCGGCAGATCTATTTTTGTGCAGCCTCCATGGTGGACATCAGAGGTTGAACAGGCATGGAAGGTAAAGAGAGCTGCAGTTAAGCGTTTAAAGAAAGTGCGACAGACAGCCATAAGCTCACAGGAGGAGTTGGAGTAGGAGGAGAGAGATACGAAAGATAAGATGGAGTTTTTCAAGCGCTGTACCGCAGAGAGCAATAAACCAAAATGAAATATTTTTATTGATGAGCTTGGGAGCAAAAAAACATTCAGAAAGTTTTGGAGGCTACATAGGCAGATGCTCAAGAAAGATCTGCCCAGCGTAGTAGGAGCAATTCATAGAGATGACTGTTTGCTATTAACTAACAAGAGAAGGGGGAGGGCTTTCCTGAAGAGGTTCATTTCACAGGCAGACCACAATGATAGAGATAACAGAGATAGAGTTAGAGAAGATCTGGCAGCCATCTTAAAGAACAAGCATTATGAAGACATCATACAGGTAAAAGATGTAAAATATGTTCTGAAAAGACACTGCACCCGGGCCTGATGGGGTTAGATATTTCCACATGAAAGACACGAGTGATGCAGACATGTTTGAGATGACTGCATGTTTCAATCAAAGCATTAGGACAGCTTCAGTCCCAGAAGAGTGGATGCACAGCTACCTGATTCCACTTCCTAAGTCTGGCAAGAATCATTCAACACTCGGGAGCTTTAGGATCATAACTCTACAAAACACCTTTGGTAAAGTGCTGGAGAAGATAATGGCGGGTAAGCTACAAGAATTAAGGGAACAGAGTAATCTCCTTCCACGAGGATTGGGAAGTTACCGACCGGGGAAGGACACATAGTCAAATGCAGCCACTTTTGCCTTTGATACCTTCGAAGGTTTCCAGAACAGGCAGGAAACGGTGGAGGCAGGCACTCGATTTAGAAGAGGCAATCAACAGAGTCAGATACAGTATCTTGATGAAAGCGTTTATGGAGAAGGGAGTCGGTCCTTGGTTCGTGAATTGGATAGCAGCCGTTTTGTATACTCGCCGAGTAGCTCTCCGCCTGGGTTCATGGACCTCTGAACCATGTATTATAGCTCCAGGACATCCACCGGGATCTGTAATTTCACCTGTTCTATTCAATGTTTTTACGAGCAAGATTACCTGCCTGGAAACACCTGGAGTTGGCTGAATATTGACATTTGCAGATGATGTTCTTGTATATAGGAAGGGGAGAGATCGAAATCAAATAGCTGAAGAGCTATAGGCAACAGTATATAAGGTGATCGACTGGTGTACACAGATGAGTGCTGTAGTCAACCCAGAAAAGGCAACCGTCCTATGGTGTTCTTTGGACACAAAGGATTATTAGAGCTGATGTTCCCAGACTCAAAATAAATGGCAGGGACATCAAAAGAGACAGCAGACTGCGGTACCTGGGAATCACCTTTGACAGAAGTTTGTGTTTCAAGGATCACATAGAGGGAGTTGTGACACGGGCTCAAAAAGGTCTAAACGCACTGAAGATTATGGCAGCGATAGACATGGAGCAGAGAATGCTGTTCACGCTTTACCAGCACTTAATCATCTCAGTGATTGATTATGGATAAGGGTTACTCACTGTCTCGAAGAGTCAGCTAGAGAAACTGGAGCGCATACGGAATGAAGCTATGCGGCTGATCCTGGGTTGTACAAGAGACACCCCGGTTGTGTGCATGCGATCCATCCTTGCATTGCAGACAGGGAACACCCTCTGTATGAAGCTTTGGCTGCAGGCAAGGGTCAGAGGCCAAAAAGGGGAAAATCGTGGAGTGCTCAAGCAAAAGACACAATAAGACAAGTATGTATGCAAGCTGGAAAACACTGGGCGAGGAGACGAGTGGGTCAGAGTACCAGCGTACAAGTCTGACCTGTGTAGGGTTATGGTAACATTGGGCCGGGTGTGCAGAGATTGGCCAGCGGGTGCTACGGAGGTTGAAGTCCAACAGTTGATTCACGACAATTCACGCCCAGGTGATCTGATTATATATACAGATGGTTCGGTGCTGAGAGGAAAGAGAAGTGCCTGGGGGTTCGTAGCGAAAGCAAATGGAAAATCTTTAGTGCAAGACAGCCTAGCATATGACACCACAACATCTAGCATGAAAATGGAGGTGGAGGCGGTAACTGCGGCCTTCCGGTGGCTAGAGAACAAGATGCATACACATGTCGTAATTGTAACAGACTCTAAAAGCATTCTTAAAAAAAGTGAAGATAGGGATGCTTCGAGCAGAGTGGCAAGCTTCACTGGAAAGGTCATGGGTTGTAAGCATACTTTTAATCTTTTCTCCAGGCCATGCCAGGTTAGTGGGTAATGAACAGTCAGACGGATTGGCTGGATCTGCACCAGAGGGTGGTAAATTGATACATGAAAAGACAGATGTGTTCAAGGCCCTTTGGGAACAAGCAACGGAATCAGTAGAGATAGAAGATTATTATGGCTTGGAGAGAATGAGGCATCTGGGTGTTACCATAGGGTCTGGCCTGCTGACTACACTCAGAGGAAAGGCAAGACAGACATTTAACCTGATTGTGACCTGTACCATCAGTATTAGAACTCTGCGCTGGCTGCTGAAGATGAGGACTGAGCATGCATGGGAATGCCTGAGTGCTCAGCTCAACTCAACTCGACTCAACTCATCGTACTATGAGTTTTGTTTAATTTCAATAAATAACATTGTATTCTATAGTTTATCATTGTTTTCCCCCTTTTTAAAAATTACTTTTACATCGGGGGGGGGGGGGGGATGAAACACCAGGGCCGCCTTAACACATGATCCCGCAGGGCACTTGCAGGGGCGTCTCACGGACATAGGGCACCCATGTTAATCAGTGTATGTCAAGTAAACATTTTAATTTCATCCATGTTGTTTGTTCTAGGGGCCTCAGCACACTGGTTCGCACGGAGGCCCATAAAGCGGTTTAGACAGTTTTGGCGTGAGTTAGGGGCGGGGGGGGGGGCACTAACATCTTTTAAATGCTGGAAAGTTGTGGGCTGGAGAGGGGGAGGGGAGACCCCCGTTTGTGTATGTGCCTTTACCAGTCGTCGGCATAATGTCTAGCCGAAAGAGCCAAACATCAGCAGCAGGACGATTACAGCTTTGTTTTGTTGATAGCCAAATTTCTTTTCAAGAACCTGTGTTTTTTCAAAGTTAAAACCTATTTGTGACCGACAGACCGAGCCACATTCCGGTCACTAAAGAGCCGCATACGGCTAGGGGTCCGCGATTTGTCGACCACTGGCCTAGGGCATTGAAGGGTCTGAAGCCGGCCCTGCCCACTGTGCTGTACGGATGTCAAAATGACTTGCTTTCTGTTGGCCACATTACTCCCTGAGTGTTGATTGGCCTATAGCTTTGGTTTAAAATGAAATAAGATCCTGAGTCCCTCTCTGTGTTTCAAAGCTCTGCCACGAAGAATAAACTGTTTTATAGGCATTCTTTAAAAAATTAATGTTGGGGGGGGGGGGGGTGGGGGGGTGGGGGGGGGGGGGGGGGGGGGGGGGGGGGGGGTAATGGGGGGTACTTTACAGACCCATTAAAATTGTTTCATGGACTCTGGGAGCCAGACTACCACTACTTGGGAATCACTGGTCTATAGCAATATAAGACTAGCACCATATGTCCAATCTACCTCACGCATTAGAAACGGGTTATTTACTTTATTTTTCTACTTTTTTTTTTCATCTGTCATTACATATCATTGCTTCAGACTCTCTCCCGCATTATGTTCACTTTATAATGAGTGCTCGACCCCTCGCCTATGTATCATTTTTGTTTTTTGAAAGGATTAGTACGTACCAACGTAAAGCCATCGAAATCCTCTACTGTCTGCCTGGATTGTCACCACGATATGGGGCTGATTGGTCTCTAAAAATATGGGTGCTCTTGTTCTTGTTCTTCTTCTTTTTCTTCGTCTTCTTCTTCTTCTTCTTTTCTTCTTCTTCTTCTTCTTCTTCTTCTTCTTCTTCTTCTTCTTCTTCTTCTTCTTCTTCTTCTTCTTCTTCTTCTTCTTCTTCTTCTTCGTTCTTCTTCATTCTTCTTCTTCTTCTTCTTCTCTTCTTCTTCTTCTTCTTCTTCTTCTTCTTCTTCTTCTTCTTCTTTCTTCTTCTTCTTCTTCTTTCTTCTTCTTCTTCTTCTTCTCTTCTTCTTTTTCTTGTTCTTGTTTTTGTTCTTGTTCTTGTTCTTGTTCTTCTTCTTCTTCTTTTTCTTCTTCTTCTTCTTCTTTTTCTTCTTCTATTTTTCTTGTTCTCGTTCTTGTTCTTGTTCTTCTTCTTCTTCTTCTTCTCTTTTTCTTGTTGTTTTGTCTTGTTTTGTTTGTTTGTTTGTTTGTTGTTTGTTGTTTTCTACTTCTTCTACTTTTTCTTCTTCTTATTCTTTGTTTTTTACTTCTACTTTCTTATCTTCTTCTTACTTATCTTTCCTTCTTAATTCTTCTTCTTCTCTTATTCTTCTTCTTCTTCTTCTTCTCTTCTTCTTTCTTCTTATTCTTCTTATTCTTCTATCTCTTTCTTCTTCTTCTTCTTCTTCAAGGATCTTATTTTCTTTCTTCATTTCTTTATCTTATTCTTCTTCTTCTTCTTTTTCTTCTTCTTCTTATTTTCTACATTTTCTTTTCTCTTTTTACTTTTTATTTTTTTTTTTTTTTTTGCTGCTGATGTTGCTTATGTTTTTTTTCTTTTTTTTTTTCCTATTCTTCTTGTTGTTTTTTTTTTATTCTTCTTTTTGTCTTCTTCTTCTTTCTTATTCTTCTTCTTATTCTTCTTCTTCTTCTTAACTTCTTCTCTTCTTCTTTCTTTCTTCTTCTTCTTCCATTTCTTCTTCTTCTTCTTCTTCTTTTCTATTTTTCTTTCTTCTTCTTCTCTTCTCTTCTTCTTCTTTCTTCTTCTTCTTCTTCTTCTCTCTCCTTTCTGTTTCTTCTTCCTTTCTTTGTTCTTCTTCTTGTTTTCTTGTTCTTCTTGTTCTTGTTTTTTCTTTTCTTCTTCTTCTTCTTCTTCTTTTCTTCTTTCTCTTTCTTCTTCTTCTTCTTCTTCTTCTTCTTCTTTTTTCCCCTTCTCCTCCAATTCTTTTTTTGTTCTTCTTTTTTCGTCTTCTTCGTACTCCCTTAAAGGGGTGATTGAAACTTTAGTCTCCATCTACTATATGATGGCGCGCCTTTCAACCCAACATATCCGACCGATTTCAGCAAATTCTTAATTAAATGCCTTCTAGGACATGCATTATAGATGGCTAGTAGATATATTCTTACCACCCTCCCCCCCCCCCCCCCACAAACTATGAGGTACTGGAACTCAGACGGAGAACATATGAGTTCTATTGGCGTCTGGTTGTACTTTCTGGAAATCTCTCGTTCACGCTGACATCAAGTAATGCTTATGTGGTTGTTTTTTTTTTTTTTAAAGAAATGGCGCAGCCTTCAACGATTGTAGTTAGCAGACCTAATGAGATGTAGGATCACGTACAGTGATAGCTCAGCTAACGAGTGACATAGCTAACGAAGACTTCAGCTAACGAGTGACATAGCTAACGAAGACTTCAGCTAACGAAGATATTTTTCGATGTTTTTGTTCTCACTTAACGATTCTGAATTTTATAATGGCTGATTCGGCTAACGAATGTTTAGCAGATTCGCGCGCTACATTATGCGGCCGATTTATGAGCTGAATTTTCTGTAGACACCTTTGGGAAATCACGTTTCGGCTTCTGAATATGATTTTATGATCTCGTTAGCCGAGGTATCTCTGTACTTAACTTTGTGTTGCAGTGTGTCTAACTAAAGTACAAAAGGGCTGTTATGGTAGGCAGCAAAAAAAAAAAGTTAGATGTAACGGTGTACACAGCGCCGAAATAACGTGGAGTGTAACATAACTCTTGGATGATAAAATTGATAGGAGAGGTTCTTGCTACCAAGAAGATTGTATTTCGTCGGGGACATAGGTGTCTGAACCCAGGCACTCGCAGCCGAGACTACGGGATTAGTCCACACAATCAAGTCTAATGTTTGCTGTTGCTGTCTTTTTCCCACCACTGTCTAAGATAAACAATAAATCGTCATCATCACCAAGTGCCTTGTCAGCTGGCGTAGGCGTTCATACATCTTCACAGATCTCGGTCTTTGGAGTTCTGGATCAATTCCACTGATGATATTTCTCCATGCCACTGTCTTAAGCCATGCACCATCATTGTTTTCTCGGTCTGCCTATGCTTCTTCTAGATCTTTCCAGTCGTCACGATATTTTCCAGTGCTCTCTTTTCTCATCACATGATCGAAGAACTTTGTCTCCTTCTCATTGTTGTATATAATGTTATACTTTTACCAGCCATTTCCAGGCAATCACTGTTTGTTTTTTTTCTGGCAGTCCAAGGTAGCAAAAATAAACAAGTAGCAAAATACGAGAGATATGGTATGGAGAGACCATCTTGTGCCTGGAGACGAGGTCGTGGAGATGTGGAGTCCTTGATAATCTCCAGCATCCGTGGTGCGGTCTTCAGTTTGGGAAGCACTGGACAGACTGATGTGTAGAGATATCTTGGGAAGCACTGGACAGACTGACGTGTAGAGATATCTTGGGGAGCTCTGGACAGACTGATGTGTAGAGATATCTTGGGAAGCACTGGACAGACTGATGTGTAGAGATATCTTGGGAAGCTCTGGACAGACTGATGTGTAGAGATATCTTGGGAAGCTCTGGACAGACTGATGTGTAGAGATATCTTGGGAAGCTCTGGACAGACTGATGTGTAGAGATATCTTGGGAAGCTCTGGACAGACTGACGTGTAGAGATATCTTGGGAAGCTCTGGACAGACTGACGTGTAGAGATATCAACAGATAACATTTGGCATATGCATGAAACGTTGACCAAACATACAGAAGACTGTTTCAAACGTACCGTACGTTTCCCCCTAAACACGGGATACAGATTCACGACGCGCTGTGCGGGACAAAGCTAGTTAACTCTGTGTCTATCTTGAGTGAACTGTAAACACCCCTGGTGGTTGTTACATGACGTTGTATTGTTCTTGTTGTTGCGTTAACTCATTGAGCCATAAATAGTTTTCCTCGTCGCTTTTTGTGGAATATATGTTTATTTCAATATAACTTCTGCTGACAAGAGGAGTTAACTTTGTTAGTCGGGTGAAATATGCTACAGGTCTCGAAAACACTTACAGAAGACGAGTGTGGAGAAGTGAGAATTCGCAAGTCTCACAAATCTACCATCTACAAACGGTTATAGCGTAGCCCGTTATAAATGAATGTATACCTGAACTGATCATTATCATTCAGATATGCAAACTGATGCCATAATTGGGCATGGCTCATTAAAATTCAGGATGCGACAGGTTCCGACACCTGGAAGTTCCCGCCATCTGCTGGCGAAAGAAAACAACAGCGACTGGACGTCGGCACAACCTCGCAGCGCCATATTGAACTCTGGTGTCTGGCTGCGATTCCTGACTTGTAGACTCGGTGGCTTTTCTCTAGATCGTAACCAGGTGTATTTAGACGGCGTCTGCCGACACTGGCCGCAGTTAATCAAGACAGGTGAACCGACAACAATTTTTTCCTGGAACTGGGTGGAGAATCGTGTTGTCCTAGTTAGACAAAGTCCGAGAGTGTCATCTTGTTCCAGAAGGTTCCATCTCTGTCTCCGCTACACAACAATTTCACATCCAACAAAGAAATCCGTTCGCCATTACTTTTGTTGTAAAGATCCGATACATTGTTGGTAAGTCTAGTGTTTGTAGCAATAACTTTGACATTTGATAACATCAAACTTTACTCATAATAAGTTGCTGTTGTGTGTTTTTTGTGTCTGTTTAATAGTACAAATACAGTTTTGCTGTTAAAGAAGAACAAAATCGAAAGGCGATAAAAGAAAGAACAATGTGAACAGTGATACAAATATTAGCGTAATTCAGCAATAAGAATGTACCTGATTCTGACAGGTTGGCTTTGCTGGCGATTGGATTACACTGGAGAAAAGCTGTGGGTGGGGGGGGGGGGAACACCCACTGTCTATATCATCTCTAACCACACCCCGGTGTATGCTTCTAGGCTGCTTCATCTGCAGTAGTCTGCGCTAGTTGATTGTTTCAGTTCTGTACCGGCCGCTCCACTATCCATCTCATCTTATGGAGACCACTTCTTCTTCTTCTTCTTCTTCTTCTTCTTCTTCTTCTTCCTGATCATGGCTTTAAACTCCCGTGGAAGGTTCTGGTTGTTCGTAAACTTCTGGTCTGGAATTTGAGTCTAGTCACTAACCACTTTTGCTTGCCCATCCATGCTTCAGAATTAGCTTATGCAGACTGTTGGTTACTTGTTTCTTAGGCATCCATCTTCGAAGGAAAACCCCCTGATTAGTCACCTTTCTTGTTAAGGGGGCAGGGATCTACTTCTCTCCCCTCCCCACCGGGGCCCACGGGGGAGATCATTCTATGAAGCGGCGTCGATCCCCAAGAGAAGTTGTCACGCAAGAACGGACCAACGGACAGAGATACTAGTACAGTGACTGACCAATAGGGTGCCGCTGGTCCTTTGAGTGGAAGCATGAACCCAGTGTGGCACTGGCCTGGGGGACTCTGATAGAGCAGTTGTTCTCAAGTAATGGTCATTGGAGCTTTTGGGATCCGCGCAGTCAGTTTAAAGGTCCGCGGTATTTAGACAAATATAAAATAAGTCCTCAATCTTTTTTTTTTTTTTTGCATTTAGATATAAATTTACTCTTTTTTCCCTGCGATACTTAAATAGATTTGCTCTTTATTTTTCTGCGTTTCTTATATAGATTTGCTCTTTTTTAATTAAAAAAAAATAATATGACTTAAAAAGCAGAGGTCCGTGGCAAGCCTTCAGTAATAACAGGAATCGGCATTTCTTGTCGAGTTGGGATTTACTGTGACGGAAGACGGAGTAGATGCATGCGTCACCGCCTGACCACAGGAACCGCTAGGTGTCCAGACTTGTCACTGTCCTCCAAGGAAGAATTACCTGGCAACTGTCCTCTAGCCCCTTGTCTCCCGCTTGGCGTGTGGGATCGCTGTGTAGTTTTGCATCAGAGAGACATTCGTATACATTTTAAGACATGCCTTCATTGTATCCCCTCTTCATGTTGAGTACCTGTAAATGTAACGTCATTCAGAGATGGGTCACAGGATATGTTTTTGGTAGTCAGAAACTAGGTGCAGTTTGCCCTCCCTGCCTCGTCGGGATATGTTTGCGGGCCCCATAAGGAAAGGAAACAATATTAGGTTACAGCCTAGGATGTATGTCGTAAGAGGCGTTAATCAAGTAGGTTTTTTCCTCAAAGTCTTTCTCAAAATACAATCAGACTTGATAAACTTCTCAAAAGTTTTGTTCTTTCTTTCGTTAAGGGTTTTTAAAAGATACTCTACAAAAAGAGATTAAAGACAGAAGAAGAAGAAGAAGCAAAGGAGGAGGAAGAGTGGGAGAAGGACAGGGGAGGGTCGGGGAGAATAAAATGATTTTATAAAATCAGTTGATGTCTCATACATGAGCTTCTTGCATGAACATAAAAACCCGTGTAGTTAACTTTCTGATATCACCAATGGAGCTCGTTTACATTAAGAACTCATCTGAAAGTGTTCCTCTTGTGTGTTCCCAGTTTTATAGTGGGATGCAGATATCGCAGTATAGCTGTAAGCCACAACATAACGTGCGAAGCATCTTTTTAAAGGCGAAAATCTGAACGAGTTATTATGTTTATATATATATATATATATATATATATATATATATATATATATATATATATATATATATATATATAACCATTAGAAACTGACCCTAAACTGGTTTCTTTTGTACTTAGTAGAACTCATTTGGAAGTCTGACTTCACGGAAATTAAGAACTTATTGAGAAGTCGTGTTTTCATGGTATTATTAACACATCTAGAAGTCTGGGTGATTAAAATTAGGAACTCATAACGCATCTAGAATTCTTTTTTTTTTTCTTTTATTTTCTTTACATTAGATACTGGACTAGAATGCAAGTTTTGTTTTATTAGCAACTCGTCTTGAATTATTTGTTGTTGTATATTACGAAGTCATCTAGAATGATTATTTCGTTCAAATTAGGAACTCATCTCGGATTATCGTTTTGTTTTATAAGAAACTCATATAGAATGCTTGTTTTGTTATACTAGAAATTTGTCTAGAATTCTTGATCTTGTATTTGAGGAGCTGATTTGGAATTCTCGTTTTGTTAAAATTAGGAAATCGTCTGGACTTCTGGTAAAGAAATGTTCTAGAATTCTTCTTTTTTTTATATTAGGATATAATCTAGAACTCTTGTTTTATTTTTTTAGGATCTGTTTTGAATTCTTGTTGTATTTATCATACTAACTCATCCTTAATTCTTTTTTTATTTATCATACTAACTCATCCTTAATTCTTGTTTTATTTATAAGACTAACTCATCCTTATTTCTTTTTTTTTATTTATCATACTAACTCATCCTTAATTCTTGTTTTATTTATCCTACTAACTCATCCTTAATTCTTGTTTTATTTATCATGCTAACTCATCCTTAGTTCTTGTTTTATTTACCATACTAACTCATCCTTAATTCTTGTTTTATTTATAAGACTAACTCATTCTTAATTCTTGTTTTATTTATCATACTAACTCATCCTTAATTCTTGTTTTATTTATCATACTAACTCATCCTTAATTCTTGTTTTATTTATATTAGAATATTATGGAGAATTATTATTATTTTTTTTTTTATTGTTAGGATCTGATTTAAGATTCTTGTTGTTTTTTTTGTAATGGGAACTCATCTAGAATTCTTGTTTTATTTATATTAGGATCCAATTTAGAATTCTTGTTTTAGGTTTTTTAGAAATATCTCCGGAAATCTTGTTTTGTTTGTATAAGCCATTTATCTACAAGTGCCGTTGTGTGTGTGTGTGTGTGTGTGTGTGTGTGTGTGTGTGTGTGTGTGTGTGTGTGTGTGTGTGGTCCTCATATCAATTTATTTACTGAATATCTTTACATTTTTTTCTTATGTTAATGTATTTTCTTAATATTCTTTCATTAACACAATTCCGTTGTTTTACCTAATTTTTTTTTCTCCTATATATTATTTACTGCATATTTTATAATTTTCAAGGAAATACTGAATATTTTTATCTGTTTATAGAAATCTGAAGAAACAACCATAATATCTGAGTTTTCTGTCGTGATTGGAGTATTTACCTGATCATTCATGCATAGTGTTATTTACTTAATATGTTTTTAAATCAAAGTGTTTTGTTATAAGCGTTTTTAAAATTAACGTTTTTTTTTACTAAAAATATTCGTGAATTAACATTGTTACTGGATTTGTTTTACAAATAAATATTTTACTGAATTTACCGTTTTATTTTTAAACATAATGCGCCTTTAAAGTAATTCCTATTTTTTTTTTTACTGAACGTGTTTTTAAATTAACGTTTTTACTAAATGTGATTTTAAAGTTTCGTTTTGAGTTTTTACTGAAACCTTTTTTTTTCACATATCCAAATAGCTTTGTTTAAATCATTTATTTATATGTTTATATTCACTTATTTTCTCCTGTATACGTGTTTACTGACATATTTCCGGTATTTACATTTGCTTAAAACTTTTTCTTTATTGCGTTATTTTCTAAAACTTTCAAAACATTAGTTGATTATTTACTTTAGAATATTCTGTATTGTTTTTTTTACTTCAAATTGTTTATATATTGTCTTATTTACTTTAAACGGTTTCTGTATTATCTTGCTGACTTAAATCTGTTTCTGTATTGTCTTATTTACTTCAAATTGTTTATGTATTGTCTTATTTACTTTAAACGGTTTCTCTTTTATCTTGCTGACTTAAATCTGTTTCTGTATTGTTTTGTTTGCTCACATCTGTTTCTTTGTAGTGATATTTAGGTAAACTGTTTATATATTTTCATATTTGCTTTAAAATATTTGTATAGTTTCCTATTTACTTAAAATTTAATATATTTTCATATTTACTCTAAACTGTTTCTACGTTGTTTTTAGTTTATTGAACTATAATAATAATAACAACAATAAAAATAATAATAATAACAAAATTAATAATAATACTTAATAATATTACCAATAATAATAATAATATTAAAAAGAAGAGAAAGAAGAAGAAGAAGAAGAAGAAAACGAAGAAGAAGAAGAAGAAGAAGAAGAAGAAGAAGAAGAAGAAGAACATGAAGAAGAAGAAGAAGAAGAAGAAGAAGAAGAAGAAGAAGAAGAAGAAGAAGAAGAAGAAGAAGAAGAAGAAGAAGAAGAAGAAGAAGAAGAAGAAAAAGAAGAAGAAGAAGAAGAAGAAGAAGAAGAAGAAGAAGAAGAAGATGATGAGAGTAAGAAGAAGAAGAAGAAGAAGAAGAAGAAGAAGAAGAAGAAGAAGAAGAAGAAGAAGAAGAAGAAGAAGAAGAATTAGAAAAAGAAGAAATAGAACAAGAAGAACAAGAACAAGAAGAATAAGAAGAAGAAGAAGAAGAAGAAGAAGAAGAAGAAGAAGAAGAAGAAGAAGAAGAAGAAGAAGAAGAAGAACAAGAAGAACAAGAACAAGAACAAGAACAAGAACAAGTAGAAGAAGAAGAGAGTAAGAAGAAAAAGGAGAAGAAGAAGAAAAAGAAGAAGAACAAGAAGAACAAGAACAAGAAGAAGAAGAAGGATAAGAAGAAGAAGAAGAAGAAGAAGAAGAAGAAGAAGAAGAAGAAGAAGAAGAAGAAGAAGAAGAAGAAGAAGAAGAAGAAGAAGAAGAAGAAAAAGAAAAATGTATCTGAAACTTTTTTGTTTTTAAATATATAGTCTTACTGACTTCAGACTGTTCTATATTGTCTTTTTGTAATATTTAAAAAAAAATGTTTTTTAAGGTAAAATGTTCTTGTATTGTCTTATTTACTTCAAACTGTTCCTATATTAACAAATTCACGTATTTCTGACCAAACTTTGTATACTGACTTATTATTTACTAAAGAAAACTGTTGCTGTAAAAACGTATTAACTTGCTGCCAGTTCTATAGTCATGTTCGCCTTTTGGTTTTTAAATTTTTGTTTTAAATGTCTGGGCTTTAAAGATTTCAACACTTTATCCAGCTAGTATATATTAACATATTTACCTATGCTTGTTTTCCCATATTAACACCATACTATAGTAATAATTAATTATAAGGAATTCCTGAGAAATTTGACTAAAAAGCTCAACAAAATGGGGAAGCGGTAAAACGTGCACAAAACAACACAACGTAACGTTTCGGCCAGGCAGCCTTTTTCAAACACACGTGAAGTACACAAACGTAACAACGAGGAGAGGACTTTTATTTTTATTAGTATAATAATAATAGTATAAAGTAATAATAATATTAATAATAATAATAATATTAATAAGAAGAAGAAAAAGAAGAAGAAGAAGAAGAAGAAGAAGAAGAAGAAGAAGAAGAAGAAGAAGAAGAAGAAGAAGAAGGAAAAGAAGAAGAAAAAGAAGAAGAAAAATAAAAATAAAAAAAGTAAAAAGAAGAAGAAGAAGAAGAAGAAGAAGAAGAAGAAGAAGAAGAAGAAGAAGAAGAAGAATAAGAAGAAGAAATTGTTGTTGTTACGCCCATGGCTTATCTGGCATATGATGCTAAACGCACATTTTCATAGACTAATTAGTTTTCCGTGAATGATATGATCAACATCATGCCGGTCGCCTTTACTTCGCAGGACATTACCTGGCACCATTTTAGGCGTGGTCTGCCTGGAACCAAGGGTCTGTGTGGTGAATCTAAGCCAAGACGTTCAGGACGTTAGTGGAAGCCCGAGTCGTAGCATAGAAAGGACACTAATATAATACAGTGGGCAGTAATTCGCGAGCCACTTGCTACATCTCTGCGGGCCAGATTGCATCCGCGGGTCACCTCTTGAATAGCTCTGGTCTAATCACTACACTTCTGCGACTACCCTAATAATAATATTATTAACAAAAAGTATGGTAAAAAGCTCTTTTCTACACGTCCAGACATATATGGCAGATACAGCTAGACTTATATAGCCGTCTTGTCGCCACACCACCGCGATTCCATAATAATAATAATAATAATAATAATAATAATAATAATAATAATAATATTAAAAAAAGAATTATCAAATTTTGTGTAGCCCTCTTCCTTCAAGTAAAATCCGGGTTCTTTTAAATATATAAGCGCACTTATTTATATTACCGTAACTACTTTTACAAAAAGTTGCGTATTCTTTTCAGGACAATGCAGAACTACCACCAGCATTTTTTGGCTGTTGTTGTTTTTCTAGGCAAATTTACGTCCAGTAGTTTGCCATTGCTTTCTGTACGGTCGACTTCTCGATACCGCTGTCGAAATCAACGCATGGCGCAAGACCCGGAGCTGGGATCGAACCCGGCACTTCGGCATTACGAAGCTCGTTCGCAACACTCATGCTTCAGACGCCGACAGCGTATCTACTGCTGGTTGGGGCATCTCCATCCTGGGCCATACTGAGAAGATGTTTGCAAAAATATGACAATTTAGAGCTCGCCCAATTATGTAAGAGACATGACTGACTGACTGACTTTCTACCACACTAGGACATCACACAAGAGATAAACACCCGGTGACACAAAGTGCCATCATGTGGATGAGGATCACCGTGGAGAGGTCCCAGAAACCGCGTTCAGACAATTGGCCATATTTATGGCCTGCCTATATTGCGGCCCCCGGCAAAAGCCAGGGTGGGGCTTCAAATAACAAAAAATTGCATCCTTAAAAGGACGTGGAACTTTAGTGTGTAAGAGACATTTGGGTTTCAGGAAGGGAAAGAGTTTTACAGATGCAATATGTTCTTTAAGGTCTATTGAATATGCTAGAAAACAACATATTTTTAGATCAATAGACGGCGTTCATTCGAGTAAACAGGTACACATTATGGACAATTCCAGTAGATGTGGTATTGAAGATCAACAATTGGGTAACACCACGGCTCTTTACCAATATAGTCAGTGCATAGTTAGAACAGCAGAAGGAATGACAGAGTTGTTTCCCATCTCATCAGCTGTCAGACAGGGATGTGTTCCTCTCACCATTGCTGTTCATTACTTACATGGATAGAATTTCACAGGAGGCAAGTACAAACACTTCTGCAGACGATCAATGTCTAAAACACTACCGAGAACAGAATTTACAACACCAATTGACTCATTACAATTCAAATCAAGCCTGCACAAAGTATGAGATCAGAATAAACACCGCGAAAACTGAGGTAATGGTGATAGGCAGGAAACAGTATCATGTACGAAAATTCAGATATCTAGAAAAGCATATTTACGGAGGTTGGCAGGTTCGCTAGAGAGATAGAAGCCAGAGTACAGAAGGCAAAAGCTGTCACCCAAGTGTCTCCCTTCCAGGAAAATAGCAAATGATTAATAGTATCTTTATCCCTATTTTATGTTATCGGTGCCAAACATGGAGAATGAATAGGTCACTAGATCAGAGAATAACTACATGTGCAATGTGCTGTCTCCGCAAGGTCACTAACAACAATAGACGAGACAGGGTTACGAGCACCAGCATTAGAGAGAAAGTTGAAATAAGACCATGTCTGGATTATACTGACAGACAAAGAATGAAATGGTTCAGTTATCTAGTGAGAATGCAGCCAGACCAAACAAACACCAATTTTTAGACTTCATACTGGACACTGTGGTCTTCGAGCACACCTGTACAGGATAGGCATAAAAGAATCTGCTGCCTGTGATTGTGGAGCAGAAAGACAGACCCCTGGGCACATACTGCAGTACTGTCCTTACCTATCCTAGCAAAGACTGGATCTGGCCCAAGGGAGCCATATTGCCAGAGAAGCTATGGGGGGCCGGTGGCGACCTTAAACGCACAATCCTATTTGTGACCCAAACGGGACTCAATGTTTAGCATGACTGATGTCGAACGCAGAAGAAGAAAAAGAAGAAGAAGAAGCAGTCAGACCATACTGCATGTGAGACTTTTTACAGAAGAATATCTGGCAGAAAAGCGAGAGTAAGACCAAGTAAAGTGTGTACAAATGGTGCAGCTGAAACCTGCAAAAAGATGAACAAATCTGTTGATAGTTCACTTCATTAATGTATCCATGGGTCTGTTCTTATATCATTAATGTATCCGCTGGTTGTATTTACTTCATTATTTTATCTGCTGGTTGTATTTACTTCATTATTTTATCTGCTAGTTGTATTTACATCATTAATGTATCTGCTGGTTGTATTTACTTCATTACCATATCCGCTAGTTGTATTTATTTCATTAATGTATCCGCGGGTTGTTCTTACTTCAACAATGTATCCTCTGGTTGTATTACTTCATTAACATATCCGCTAGTTGTATTCATTTCATTAATGTATCCGCAAGTTGTTCTTACTTCATTGATGTATTCACTGGTTGTATTTAATTCATTAACATATTCGCTAGTTGTATTTATTTCATTAATGTATCCGCGGGTTGTTCTTACTTCATTAATGTATTCACTGGTTGTATTTACTTCATTATTTTATCTGCTGGTTGTATTTACTTTATTATTTTATCTGCTAGTTGTATTTACATCATTAATGTATCCACTGGTTGTACTTACTTCATTAACATATCCGCTAGTTGTATTTATTTCATTAATGTATCCGCGGGTTGTTCTTACTTCATTAATGTATCCACTGGTTGTATTTACTTCATTAACATATCCGCTAGTTGCATTTATTTCATTAATGTATCCGCGGGTTGTTCTTACTTCATTAATGTATCCACTGGTTGTATTTACTTTGTTAATGTATTAGCTGGTTGTATTTACTAAATTAATGTATCCGCCTGTTGTATTTACTCCATTAATGAATCCGTTGGTTGTGTCATTACCATCTTCTACTTGTGGGTTCTTTTTAAGCATACCCATTATTTGTTCCGTTTATTTATAAATCCTTTAATTTTTTTTTAAAATTAGCATATTTATTTACATTTGTCAAATTCATTGCTAATTTTGTTTTTTGGTATTTCTGTTTGCATTAGTTGTTTATGTGACCGTATTTACAAATGTATTGTTAGCATTAATGTTATGATTCAGCAGTATATTTCTGACGTTAACGCATTTCCCATGTTTCCCATTTATTTGTCCGAATTACGTTAGCACATTTCTTTCTATTAAACTGTTCATAAATAATTTGATCTACCTTGTGTAGACTTTGGGGCCCCATATTGGGGCAAAGGGGCAGAGTAGACACACTACCCCATAACAAGCAAGTCTTATAGGGCGATTGATTGCAAATTCAATGAAATCGGATGTGTTGTGCGAAAGGCGCAACAATTTTGCAGCCTATTGATAAATCACAAGGTAAGTGGCAACCGGCCTTGTAACAGTAACACAGAAGAATGAAAAAAGTACCTCATATTGAAATATTGACTAACTCTATGCCGAGTTTACCAAGTGGGGTGAGCATAAGAGGCGTGAAGATATCAGAGAAACCTCTGGACAGCCACCGGTAACAACAGCTGTAGGACAAAGATGGCGCATATAGGACAAAGAAGATGGCGCATACAGGACAAAGAAGATGGCGCATACAGGACAAAGAAGATGGCGCATACAGGACAAAGAAGATGGCGAATACAGGACAAAGAAGATGGCGCATACAGGACAAGGAAAATGGCGCATATGCAGGACAAAAAAGATGGCGCATACAGGACAAAGAAGATGGCGCATACAGGACAAAGAAGATGGCGCATACAGGACAAAGAAGATGGCGCATACAGGACAAAGAAGATGGCGCATACAGGACAAAGAAGATGGCGCATACAGGACAAAGAAGATGGCGCTATATTGGACACATCCTGAGAAATAACGAGCAGAAAATTATCAGAGAGGCACTCAAATAGGAAATAAAGAGATTGACGAATCGAGGACGCCCAAAAACCCGAAAGCAAACTTTGACGAGAGAGACCGGACTGGATTCCGCCCATCTTGGTGAATTGATCGCAAGGATACAACGGGAATGAGTAGTAGTCTAGGTAGCTAGTGTCACAGATAAGGGCCCAGCAGCACAGAGAATGAATCGATGTTCTAGTGACTGGTAACTGTGCTCCAGCATTTGACATATGTGTTGCCGTCCCCTCAGTGGAGGTTGGCACCGGTCAGTCAGTGCGGGTCACTACTGTTTTGGAGTATATTACCTGATGTGGAGCCCAGTCGCTTCTACGGTGTGATTCTCATATCACTGATCGACAGCCACGAGATCGGCATATATATATATAAACAGCTTGCCGCGGGAATGGAACCCTGATACACTGTGTGGCATAGTAAGGTGGTGATGCTGGTGTTTGTGTGGGCGGGTGTGTGTGGGTGTGTGTGTGTTTGTGTGGGATGGTGTGTGTGTGTGTTTGTGTGGGAGGGTGTGTGTGGGTGTGTGTGTGTGTGGGTGGGTGTGTGTGTGTGTGTTTGAGTGTGTGTTTGGGTGAGGGGGTTTTTAGGTGAGGGGGTTGCAGGCAGTACTGAATGAAGAGAGGGTGACAAAATGCCCCCCCCCCTAAAAAAAATGTGTTGAAACAATTAAAATAAACACATAGGGCTCGAGGGGAGAGGGTAATGGAAATTGTCTGCACCGGCTAACAACTGGCCTTGTTGCGCCACAGCTGATAGGTCGAGTGAGACTGAGCACTGAGCCATTGACCCCCACATTTAGCATTGACTTATCTAGTTATTTTATCTCTACTTAATCACTGGAGTGTGTCCATGTTCAGTGATGCGGTCGTTAGTTTAGATTCTGTTTTCGTATTCGCATTGTGTTCGATTTGTACTGGTGTTACCTGATCGCCCTTGTCCGCGATTCTGTTGACTTTATTAGATAGAAACCTAACCGCCTAAACTTATCGGCAGGGCACACGATGACGATATCCTAATCAGTTCTTCCAAGTGATAACAATCTCATCCTCTGCTTGTATCTACTCTATGTCGTATATTTATTTCCACTTTCGGACAGGTGGATCTAGCGCTGGAAGATTTAGGGCCGCAAGGCTCATTCTAACGCCACAATCTGTGTCTATGAGGATGTTTTGTTTTTGTCCTCCATTGGTACCCCCCCCCCCTTTTCCATCATCACTTTGTCTGGAATTTGAACTGGGTTCTTGTATTGAAGCCCAGCGTTCTATCCCCGGGACCAGCTGGTATTGTGAATTTTAGCACCATATGTCTGGAACTTGAAGCAGTGGAGATGATGCCCTATTCCCAGTCGATATGTCGGTAATTTCATCTCCTATTTGTCCGTGGCAACACACAATGTTATTTTAATTTGAACACTTTATAAGTTCTTGCTTATTTTTATGTTGCAACTTTACGAAATATTGCGGACTCGCCGGATTATAGTAGGTAATAAATGAAACATTCACAGCGGCAAGATTGCTATAGAAACTGATCAAGATTTAGTGAAGACAGAAACTATAAACTGAGCAGTGAAATAATGGTACATTATATTTTATATTCCTAAGGTAACAAAAAAACCCATTAAAATATTGATTCTTCTGCTTTTTTTATTGGTAGAGGATGCACGCATAAAAATGTTGACTGATTAAGACAACGGTTAAGTAAAATGTGTGTTGTTATTGTTTACATTATGCCCAGCATCAGACACTCCAGATTTATTTTGTATGGAACTTGCCATTATTTCACTGTTTCGAGTGTTGAGCTAACTAATGTCTCCAATGTAAAGCTTTTAATATTACTAGAAGACGTAGACAGCAGTAAAGACTGGCTCCTAATGTCACAACACAAACATAAACTACAGTAACAACAATAAACTGTCTCTCACCGGCTAAAACAATCAACTACATGAATAACAACAGACTGTCTCTGACTGTCTTTTAACAATAAACGATCTCTCATTGTATTTTTGGGCATCAAAATACTATGAGCTGTAAACCCTTTGACTCGCTACTATGCATATCGCAACCCTTCGGCCTTAATTCCATGATAGAGACTGTGTGGGAAATGTGGTGACTTTTCTGCCTCCCCCCGAGTGTGAACTCGGACCACAAGGAGTTTGTCACCCGGTCGCCGCGCAGCTGGTATAACCAACTTAACTGAGCTAGCTCGCTGGGCTATCTCTCATTGTCTTATTAAACAACAGCTACAATATCAACAACAAACGATCTCTCACTGTTGGAAAACAAACCTCAACAGCAACAACAGATTATCTTTTATCTTCCTAAAACGAACAATCAAAAACAGACGGTCTCTCTCTGTCATGAAACAAATATAGACAGCAAGACACTGCTTCTCACCGACTGAAAACAATTAACAACTGACTGTCTCTCACTGACATGAAACGAAAAGCAGCAACTCACTAACTCTCACCGACTGAAAACAATCAACAACCAACAGTCTCTCGCTGTCATGAAACATAGAGCAGCCACACACTTAACACTCACCGATTGAAAACAATCAACAACCGACTGTCTTTCACTGTCATGAAACAAAAAGCAGCCACACACTTAACACTCACCGATTGAAAACAATTAACAACCGACTGTCTCTCACTGACATGAAACAAAAATCAGCCACACACCAACTCTCACCGACTGAAAACAATCAACAACCGACTGTCTTTCACTGTCATGAAATATAGAGCAGCAACTCACTAACTCTCACCGACTGAAAACAATCAACAACCGACTGTCTCTCACTGACATGAAACAAAAAGCAGCCACACACTTAACTCTCACCGACTGAAAACAATCAACAACAATATCTCTCTGCTCCCCAGAGTGGGATGTCTCGCATGGTCAGCCGAGCGGTGCCCGGTAGAGCCAGAACCTTCCAGCACCCAAGAGCTGGCTTCACAACCACATCGGCGGATCACGTGACTGCGACCACTACAACCACTGAAACAACGCCTACCAATGAGAACGATGCCACGTCACAGGCAAGGGGCCTTAAGCCGTTCATGGAACTTCCCGGTCCCAAAGGCTGGCCCATCCTGGGGTCGTTCCCGGAGTATTTCAAGAAGGAGAACCGCGGGCAGATGCACGAGATGATGGTGAGTGGTACAGGTGTTGTAGTTGCTGATGTGACATGTGTTGATGTTGTTGTTGTAGCTTGTGGAACTAATAGCTGTTGTTACTGCTGATGTTGTTGTAGCTTGTGGAACTAATAGCTGTCGTTAATGCTGATGCTGTTGTAGCGTGTGGAACTAATATCTGCTGTTACTGCTGATGTTGTTGCTTGTGGAACTAATAGCTGTTGTTACTGCTAATATCAGTAAATATATATATACCCAGTTATGGTATACTTTAATCTTATATCTGTGTTCTGGTGCTGGTTATCAGTTTGGCCAGAGTTTTCATGTAGGTAAACTTAAGTATAATAGCCTTCTTTATAGACCCAAAAAAAAAGTGTTGATGTATTTTGGAACTCTATATACACCTGCATCTTGGAGGTTTCCCTGATTGTCAGTTTTGTATTTTTTTGTTAGTGGAATTTGTTGCTAGTCTAGTGGGTTTGTTTCTGTGGCAGTTTGTTCTTTGTACACCTTGGGGTTTCTATTAGTGTAATACATTTCTTTATTTAAAAAAAAAAAAAAAAAAAAAAAAAAATAATGTTGTTGTAGCGTGTAGAACTAATAGCTGTTGCTACTGCTGATGTTGTTGTAGCGTGTGGAACTAATAGCTGTTGTTACTGCTGATGTTGTTGTATCTTGTGGAACTAATAGCTGTTGTTACTGCTGATGTTGTTGTATCTTGTGGAACTAATAGCTGTTGTTACTGCTGATGTTGTTGTAGCGTGTGGAACTAATAGTTGTTGTTACTGCTGATGTTGTTGTAGCTTGTGGAACTAATAGCTGTTGTTACTGCTGATGTTGTTGTATCTTGTGGAACTAATAGCTGTTGTTACTGCTGATGTTGTTGTAGCGTGTGGAACTAATAGCTGTTGTTACTGCTGATGTTGTTGTAGCTTGTTTAACTAATAGCTGTTGTTACTGCTGATGTTGTTGTATCTTGTGGAACTAATAGCTGTTGTTACTGCTGATGTTGTTGTAGCGTGTGGAACTAATAGCTGTTGTTAATGCTGATGTTGTTTGAGAGGAGATGGGCATTATCTAGTAGATCGATAGCCAATGGTCATGTTAGTTAGTTAGTTAGTTAGTTAGATAGTTAGTTAGTTAGTTAGTTAGTTAGTTAGTTAGTTAGTTAGTTAGTTAGTTAGTTAGTTAGTTAGTTAGTTAGTTGGGTTATCCTTATTGCACTCCGGACATGTCCATAGGTGCTCAGATCCTCCCCTCAGTGTGAACCCCAACGTCAGATGGCTAATAGTACCAGTTCTATGTTGATTAACGAGTCTTCTGGTGTGTCTGGTGTGCGTCTCGTTTTTTGCAATGCCGATCCTAATTCCCAAGTCTGCCATTCTGGCGAGTGATGTGGATTCACTGTCCCCAAAGTCCTCTATCCTTCCCATTTCTCTGAGGGCTTTAATAATATCAGCATGGTCCATAGGCTGACCGTCGGTAGTGATAGCGGATCCAGCCAACCTGTCAGCTCTTTCATTTCCATCGACGCCTGCGTGTCCTGGAACAAAAATAAAGGTGACTCCACGCACAGTGGACTTCTGTAATGATTCAAGCCATTGTCTTCGCACTGAACCTGCCTGAACCCTCCGGATCATACTCATTGAATCACTGAGTATACACACGAGGGTGTATTTTTGTGTTTCAAGCCAGGCAAGCGCTTGCGTCACTGCCATCACCCCCATCGTCATGCTGCTGGTTGTCATGGAGAAGGCGCCGTTGGCTTCTTTGACTGTTCTGCCCGCTGAGCGTGCTGTAAATGCCCATGCGCTTCTTCTTTGGCGTATAACGGATCCGTCTGTATAGATTAGTGCATCTGCTTCTTCCGAATTTTCACCGATGAGAGCGTTGACCTCTGCATTAACAGCAACAGGATTCTCTTCTCTACATCGCCTGTTGAGTGTGACAATACAGGAAAATGTACAAATAAACGCCTGAGGCACAGGTATCCATTCTGCACCAGGTATGATGTCGGTTAGGCTGCATATTTGCCTAATAACATCTTCTGCCCGACCTAGCCACGATTTCCCCCTCTTCAGTCTGTCGCCCTTTTCACTAAAAAGCGCTTGATGCAGTGGGTGTTTCTTATCAGCACATATATTAGGGTATGCCCGAGCCCTCCACATCCTGATCCTTTGGTTCATTGTTGGAAAGTCAATTAGATACCTCATTGCTCCACAGGATGTGTCTCTTGTACATCCCAAAATAATGCGCATGGCTTCATTTGCACCTTTTCGAGTCGTTCAATCTGGGTAGCACTGACAGTGAGGATGGCCAGAGCGTATTCAATGGGAGAAAGGACCAGACCGTAGAATAGAAGTATTAGTAGTCTTTGCTCAATATTGGAAGCAGCCATAATCCTCATTGCAAATAGACCTTTGCGTGCTTTTGTTATCACATGGTCAACGTGTTCCCTGAATGACAAGCTGCGATCGAACCTCACCCCGAGAAACGTCATAACGTTGGTTCTGATCAATACATTATCACGCATTTTCACTTCTGGTTAGTCTGACTTGACAATGTGATTGTTCAAAGAGAACCATGACACTGATGCCTTCGAAGGATTAACATAGGCATTGGAACCATCACACCAGGCGGCAATTCGATCGAGTTCTTTGTATTACAATGGTAATGTATGATACAGATCTCTGGTACTATCTATCTTATGATACGGTTGTCAGAGTTGGACTCTAACTGCAAACATAGAAAGGGACTTTAGAATTTAAATTCTGTACTGGTCTCCAGCCTTTTTTCAATCGGCACCTCCGGTGAGTAGATGGCAAGCCCCCCCCCTCCCCCCCCCCCACCCTCACCCCCACACCACGGAGTAACAAAATAGGATTATAAAGAGGTAGAAAAACAGAAAAACCCCAGACCTGTTAACAAGAATTTGGAGAAAACCATCCCCACAAAACAAGGTATTAAGTAACCATAAAAATAATAATAATTCTGATAATAATCACCAAAACAGGTTATTTAGTGTCCATGTATCAGTGTCGGAATCGCAGTGGCGGGCGGCTAGACGCTCGCCGCCGGTCGGAAGGTCCTTGGTTCGCTTGGCTCTCAGGTCGACCCAGCCCCGGGAGGTAAAGGCGGGCGGCGTGACGCCGACCACATCCCCCATCTGGTGCCGATTAGTCCATAAAATATAGGTCTAGCCCTATATGCCCTATACGCCTAAAGGCGTGAAAAATGGTCCTTTACTTTTTTTTTTTTTTTACCTACTTACTTTTACTGGGTATCAGTGTGATGGCTGACAGTGTTCTGTCTTGACGATATCTGTTTTTTGTTTTTTGTTTTAAATCTGATGTGGAACAAGGCACAACGGAAATCACTCTCCACATCAAGCTGACGGTGCTGTTTTGTTTTTATAACTATTAAAGCTGACAATCCGTTTTATTACAAGTGCAAATGCACTCAGTTTCATAATTTCTATACGCCGTCCGCTCGAGACTTCCTCACGCTCCCAGGTTGGAGACCATTGCTGTAGATGACTTGTACGAATTAGCCATTTAGTACGTACAACTAACAGTGTTGAATGAAGAGTCAACATCTCAGCATTCAGGACATTGCCATAAGCGCTCTGTTCCCATCTTCAGCAGCAAGCGAAGAGTTCCAATTCCGATAGCACCAGGAACTATCTAATTG
>CAJHNH020002820.1:85000-87500 GCA_905116865.2 Candidula unifasciata
TTTTCTTCTTCTCTTCTCTTCTTCTTCTTCTTCTTCTCTCTCTTTCTTCTTTCTTTCTTCTTCTTCTCTCTTTCTTTCTTCTCTCTTTCTTTCTTCTTCTTCTTCTTCTTCTTCTTTCTTCTTCTTCTTCTTCTTCTTTCTTCTTCTTCTTCTTCTTCTTCTTCTTCTTCTTCTTCTTCTTTTCTCTCTTCTCTCTCTCTCTTCTCTCTTTCTTCTTCTCTTTTTCTTCTCTTCTTCTTCTTCTTCTCTTCTCTCTTCTTCTTCTCTCTTCTTCTTCTTCTTCTTCTTCTTCTTTCTTCTTCTTCTTCTTCTTCTTCTTCTCTTCTCTCTCTTTTCTTCTCTTCTTTCTTCTTCTTCTTCTTCTTCTTCTTCTTCTTCTTCTTCTTCTTCTTTCTCTTCTTCTTCTTCTTCTTCTTCTTCTCTTCTTCTTTCTTTCTTCTTCTCTTCTTCTCTTCTCTTCTTCTTCTTTCTTCTTTTTTCTTTCTTTCTTCTTCTTCTTCTCTTCTCTTCTTCTTCTTCTTCTTCTTCTTCTTCTTTTCTTCTTCTTCTTTCTCTCTTCTTCTCTCTTCTCTTCTTCTTCTTTCTTTTCTCTTCCTTTTCTTCTCTCTCTTCTTCTTTCTCTCTTCTTCTTCTTCTTTCTTTTCTTTCTTCTTCTTTTTTCTTTTCTTCTTCTCTTTCTTTCTTCTTTCTTCTTTTTCTCTTCTCTCTTCTTTCTCTTCTTCTTCTTCTTCTCTTCTTTCTTCTTTCTTCTCCTCTTCTTTTCTTCTTTCTTCTTCTTTTCTCTTTCTTTCTTCTCTCTTCTTTCTTCTTTCTTTTTCTTTTTCTTTCTTCTTCTTCTTCTTCTCTCTCTTCTTCTTCTTCTTCTTCTCTTTCTTTTTCTTTCTTCTCTTCTCTTCTTCTCTTTCTTCTTTCTTCTTCTTCTTCTTCTCTCTTCTTCTTCTCTTCTCTCTTTCTTCTTCTTTCTTCTTCTCTCTCTTCTTCTTCTTCTTCTTTTTTCTCTTTCTTCTTTCTTCTTCTCTTCTTCTTCTTCTTCTCTTCTTCTTCTTTCTCTTTTTCTTCTTTTCTTCTTCTTTCTCTTCTTTCTTCTTCTTCTTCTCTTTCTCTCTCTTCTTCTTCTTCTTCTTCTTTCTTTCTCTTTTTCTTCTTCTTCTTTTTTTCTTCTCTTTCTTCTTCTTCTTCTCTCTTCTCTTCTCTCTTCTTTCTTCTTCTTCTCTCTCTTTTCTTCTTTTCTTCTCTTCTCTTCTTCTTCTCTTTCTTCTCTTTCTTCTCTTCTTCTTCTTCTCTCTTCTTCTTCTTCTTCTCTTCTTTCTCTTCTTTTTTCTTCTTTCTCTTCTTCTTTCTTCTTCTTCTTCTTCTCTTCTTTTCTTCTTCTTCTTCTTCTCTTTCTCTTTCTTCTTCTTCTTCTTCTTCTTTCTTTTCTTTTTTTCTCTTCTTTTCTTCTTCTCTTCTTTCTTTTCTTCTTTCTTCTTTCTCTTTCTTTTCTTTTTCTTCTTTTTCTTCTCTCTTTCTTCTCTCTTCTCTCTCTCTTCTTCTTCTTCTTCTTCTCTTCTTCTTTTTTCTCTTTCTCTTCTTTCTTCTTTTCTTCTTCTTCTTCTCCTTTCTTCTCTCTTCTCTTCTTCTTTTCTTTTTTTTCTTTCTTCTTCTTCTCTCTTCTTTCTTCTCTTCTTTCTTCTTCTTTCTTCTTTTCTGCTTCTTTCTCTCTTCTTTCTTCTTCTTCTTCTTTCTCTCTTTTCTCTCTTTCTTCTTCTTTCTCTTTTTCTTTTCTCTTCTTTTCTTTCTTCTCTCTTCTTCTTCTTTCTTTTTTCTTCTTCTTCTTCTTCTTTCTTTCTTCTTCTTTTCTTTTTCTTTCTTTCTTCTTCTTCTTCCCTTCTCTTTCTTCTCTCTTCTTCTCTCTTTCTTTCTTCTTCTTCTCTTTCTTTCTTTCTTCTTTTTCTTCTTCTTTCTCTTTCTCTTCTCTTTCTTCTTCTCTCTTCTTTCTTCTTCTTCTCTTTTCTCTTTCTTCTTCTTCTCTCTTCTTCTTCTTCTTTTCTTTCTTTCTTTCTTCTTCTTCCTTTCTCTCTTTCTTCTTCTTCTTTTCTTCTCTTCTCTTCTTCTTTCTTCTTCTTCTTTCTCTTCTTCTTCTTCTTCTTTCTCTTTTCTTTCTTTCTTCTTCTCTTTTTTCTCTTTCTTCTTCTTCTCTTCTCTTCTTCTTCTTCTTCTTTCTCTCTCTTCTTCTTCTCTCTTTTCTTCTCTCTTTCTTCTTCTTCTTCTTCTCTTCTTCTTCTCTTCTTTTCTTCTCTCTTCTTCTTCTTCTTTTCTTTCTTCTTCTTCTCTTCTTCTTCTTCTTCTTCTTTCTTCTTCTTCTTCTTCTCTTCTTCTTCTTTTCTCTCTTCTTTCTTCTTCTCTTCTTCTTCTCTTCTCTTCTTCTTCTCTCTTCTCTTCTTCTTTCTTCTTTCTCTTCTCTCTTCTTCTTCTCTTCTTCTTCTTCTCTTCTTTTCTTCTTCTTCTTCCTCTCTCTTTT
>CAJHNH020002821.1:0-92726 GCA_905116865.2 Candidula unifasciata
TGAATACCTTCTTCTTGGCCTTGCCTCCAGAACCCTCCTTCTTGGGTTTTCCTGCTGTAGGCTTTGCGGCCTTACTTGCCGCTTTATCGACCTTCTTGGCTCCCTGAAAATGTGCAAAAAATTAAATAAATCAATTGATCAAATGAAAATAGCACTACAATTATCTAAAGTACTTAAGCTTTTTGCTTAGCCTTCACCGCAAACTATGTGAAAGGTTCTGGCTGTACATTCAATCTCTGAACGGGACCTTAGTCTTGTTAATATGAATGTTTCAGAATTTGAGTTTCACGTGCACATCCATTTTAGTTCTTGAAATGAAATCCCGGTTCTCCTTGCAATAGCGGTCGGTACTTGGACGGCGACTTAGTCGGAGTTCAGTCCCCTGGCTGCAGTGCAATTACGGAATGGACAAGGCACGAATCACAAAACAGAGTGAGTTCAACATAGCTTCTAGACCACGCGCTGCGACTCACATTAGCGACCACTTCTTGCGACGCAAGACTTAGTGGCCATGGATGTGACTCCTGCGGATATGTATGCCATAATGAGCGATAAGCTAGCTGAGCATAGAGCTATAAGGAACATGCAGGTATGTGGCTCGTGCAACTGTCCTATGTCGTTAGCGCCTCGGCAGGGCTGCTGCGACAGATACTCGTGGCGTTATTGTTGTAGCGTTCGCAAAGGGTCATTCGTCGCCACTGCGAAATGCCGGCAGAAAAAATACTCATGATGATGTACTTGACTATTGGCTCTACGGCGTGAGTTCAACGACTGTCATGGTCTTCGAGAGACTCACGGCCCGGTCCACAATTGTAAACTACACCAAATATTTCCGACAGGAATGCTATAATTGGATATTGAGAAACAGGGTGGAGTTGGGAGGACTCGATGAGACCGGCAGATCTGTCGTGGTTGAAGTAGATGAGAGCTACTTCTTCCGACGAAAATATCAGCGCGATCGCATCCTTCACGGTCGTTGGGTCGTAGGGCTAGTAGAGCGTGCAACTGGCCATTGCTACTTTGAGGTTGTGCGAAGACGAGATGCGGCGACACTGGAGAGAATCATAACAGATCCCGTCCTGCCGGGAACGACGATCGTGACTGACGCTTGGCGAGGCTACAGCAACGTCGCAAACTTAAGGCATGGCATCTATCTGCACGACGTTGTCGTCCACCAGACCAACTTCGTTGGAAGTCGCGGACAGTGACATCCACACCCAAACGATTGAAGGGCTCTGGATGTTACTGAAACGCAAAATTCTGCACCAATTGGGTACTAGCCAGGCGCTATTGCCGTCATATTTAGCAGAGTTCCAATGGCGCCACTGCCACAAGCAGCACATTTTCGGCCATTATTTGGAACTCGTGTGTCAAAATTATCAGTTATAGCGGCCGTCATTCTGGGTAAGTACTCGACGTTACATGTGTTACCATAACCCTAACTATGTCATTTGTTTCGTTCCCTCTTTTCCACTCCGTAATTGCACTGCAGCCAGGAGACTGAACTCCAATGAAGCGGCCGTCGCCGCCGTCCAACTAGCGACCGTTATTGCAAGGAGAGCCAAAATCCCTCAATTAGTCTGTTAATTTTACCCATTTTACTTGTTAGGTAGGCAGGTGGTCTGTTTGTACCTCAAAAATGGGGTCCAGAACCAACACAGGGATTTACTATTATGCAACTTATGTAAGTATTTAACTCTTTTAAATGTATGAAATTATTAATCATAACCCAGGATACCGCATATCATATACAAAGTTCCCCGTGTGGGATCCGGGGCCCCATTGTGGGGGAAAACAAGAATAGACCCACTGCCTACCAAAAAGCATGTAGAGTCGACTAATTGGTAGCTTCCCTTGAAGTCGAAGTCACGAAGTGCATCTGCTTGAGAGGCAAGGAACCAACAGTCTGGTTTTAAGTGATTCAGATCTGTAAAACTGATGCAACTCTCAGGTTTTGGAGCAAGACTGCAGTCCAGGTGTGGACGAACAACCAGAACTTTCCGCCAGAGTGTACTGCTGGTGAACGCGAAGAAGAAGAAGATATACAAAGTAAAATTCTGCCAAAACCATCAACAGTAAACAAAAACAACAACAAAAAAACACATAAAATCTAAAATCAAACAGTAACACTTGCAGCATTCTCTGCCTACATTTAATAATAACAGCTTCTATTTAAGTAACATAATCCACCGAAAAAGCTAAATGTAATTAATTACGTTAAAGAAATCGATTAATTTGTCCACAATTGTGGTCAAAACCTACCATGCCGTTGGACGATTCCGATCAAAAAGACAGCAGATGGGGACGCTGGGGTGGAGATGACGTCATGCTTACACTCTGTACAAACAAGATTTGTAGCGTACTTCTTTGGTTAATATTAATTATTAAATGTTTAGAAACAAATTTAACTTAAATTTTAAATGTGAGTTTTCATTTTAGCTTATATAAACATTCATAATATAAAAAAACAATTCTATTTGCTGTAAGCAAAATGATATTGAAAAGTGTAACCACTTCCTGTGAACTATAAACAAAGAGACGACACGAAATTTGCAGAAACCCAACACAGAATCCTGTCTAGGTGATCATTCTCTCCAGCTCAGGGAGAAATGATATATGTAAGCTGTTTTATAACATCAACGCCTTTTTTCCGTACTGTAAAACCAGATTATTTATTTCGCTGTTTGACCGTGAAAAATTAACAACTAAATTCTCCAGCAGACAACTTGAGCAATGCACAACAACTGGGAAAGCCTTTCCGAAAGGAATGGTAACATTGAACTCTGGACTGGTAATTTTCCACGGCAGCAATGGTTTTATAGGGTCAATCCGGTACCGATTAATCTATGTGGTCAACACAACAAGGGGTGAAACTATTGTAGAGGTAGCTTGCTAGGTACATCCCTGATGCGCCCTGTCAATTAGCGCCACATTTCTTAGCCACTCTCTCTACTCTCGCCAACCAGATTGTTATTGTGAAGTATTTATTTTAGTGTGGTACCTCCCCGTGTGAATTCCGTGGCCCCATTCTGGACAAAACAAGAATATACTTACTGCTTCCCCAACAAGCATGTCGTAAGAGTCGACTGATTGGGGGTTTCCTTCAAAGTCTGAGTGTATCGGCCTGAGAGACACGAAACCAACAGTCTGCTTACAGATAAGTCATATTTATAAAAGTAGTAAAACGGATTTGCACGTAACACTCAGGTTCTGGAACAAGTCTAAAGTCATCCAGAGGTGGATGAACACCCAGAACTTTCAAATAGAGTTTACGCGAAGAAGAATAGTATGGTTCCATAGTGCATAGAACCCATGATCATTCTTATCCCTACAGGATTGTAAGGCAGAACACATTACTTTTAAACGAATTGTGTCATCTGCACAGTGGGATTTGGATGTTGTGTAATCTCAGCTAATTGTGGGCATTTTATATGACGAGGCCCAATCTCTCCCATGGTGCAACTCTTGTACCACTGTCTCCTCTTCTTCTTCTTAGCTTTCATCGGCAGTAAACCCCAGAGGAAAGTTCTTGTTGTTCATTCCCTTCTCCAGCCTGATTAAAAGTCCCCCTAGGTTTTTCCTTTAACATGGAATATCCTACAAAACGCCATCCCCCAGCCCAATGATGAATTAGTTGTTCAAGGTATGGATACTTTGGCTATCCTCCGAATAACGGTCTCAAATTATCAAGGCTGAAAATATACCCTAACAGGGCTGTAGTCACATGTTAATTGTGCACTTCTGTCATCTTAAATTGAGCACTTCCGGCGACTTTCGCCACCGCCGAGAGTATCCCCACCGCCGCTCACGTGGCAGGGATTTTGGCTAAACTAGATGGCTGGGACTCACGAGCAGCAGCTAACGCATCTCCTGCAACTTCCTTCATTTTATTTGCTCATGAGTCCCAGCCATCTAGTTTAGCTCCAATCCACGCCGCGTGAACGGCATTTGGGATACTCGTGGGGGTATAGTCCAAGGAAGTTTGCAATTCGGCGGTGGCATTATAGTCCCCGGAAGTCCGCAATTGACACGTGACTGAGGTCCTGTTAGGGTATATTTTTGGCCTCGATAATTTGGGACCGTTATTCAGAGGATAGCCAATACTTTTTCTGTTCTATTGCACTGTTTATTTGATCCCAGAAAGAGCTCACCACTTGATCCCAGAAAGAGCTCACCACTTGATCCCAGAAATAACTCACCACTTGATCCCAGAAAGAACTCACCACTTGATCCCAGAAAGAACTCACTACTTGATCCCAGAGAGAACTCACCACTTGATCCCAGAAAGAACTCACCACTTGATCCCAGAAAGAACTCACCACTTGATCCCAGAGAGAACTCACCACTTGATCCAAGAGAAAGCTCACCACTTGATCCCAGAGAGAACTCACCACTTGATTCAAGAGAGAGCTCACCACTCTGTGTATTGAATGGCAGTTTCATTTTTCTAAAGCAAGCTCTTAGAGTCCATTACAATTACAACATATTGGGCCATGCTGCTCTCAAGGCGTCTGAAAGCTGCCGTTACAGCTTCCACCTCTATTTTCTCACTAGATGTTGTGACGTAAGGTATACAAAAACAATAGGTGTTGTAGTCATTATCATGCTGGATGCCTTTACCTTCCATGAAATTTTCTGATACCATTTTTTCTTATGATTAACTTTTAAAAGATGTGCCTTAATGGGGATTCAGACTTGTGACCACCAGACTGGTATGCAAGCATGCTAACCACTGCACCAACATTTCCTCCTTCTCATGGTGACCTTTTTGATTTACACCGCCAGATCAGTTCTTTTTTTTTTGTTTAGTTCCATACAAATTTGAGCATAGTGTTGACTCACTGGGCCCACCTTCCCTTTTTAATGGGTTCAACACCACTTGGTGGTGAATTACTGTATGGCAACCTACAGATTTTGAGGGCCTTTTGTGAACAGTGCAGAGGAACAAATAGATCATTCCGGTCTGAGGAGGATGGCGCTGCAAGGAGTTACCAGGTGATCTGGCCAATGCTCAGCACTCGAGGGAAAGGCAAGACGGATATACAGTGAGACAATTATTGGTACCAGTGGAATTGGAACTCTTCGCTTGCTGTTGAAGATAGGGATGGAGTGCTTATGAGTGACCCGATTGCTGTGATGTTAATTCTTACTTCAACATTCTTTTTAATGGGCTTTATAAGGGACAGTATGGCATGACATGTGCAGCCCACAAGGGTACAGTGGGGAAATAATCAGACGAAGCCTCGGCATATGCTTGTTAAATTTGTTATGCCATGTTCTGAGGTGTAGAATGATGACCTGTCCATGCTGGTCAAGTAAATGGTACCTAATCACTGATTGTCTGTTGTTGTTTTTCTTATTGTTGCAGGTGTGACAAAATGTCTGCAGTTGCTCTGTGCATAGATGACCTCTGCCATGGGGTCATTGACTCTCTCAGTGGCTGGTGGGTGGCGGTCAAATGTTGGCGAAATGAAGCGCAGACATCTGAAAGATAAGCCACCCCCTCCCAAAGCATTCTCTGAACTATGCAAAGAACAGGGCAGGAACAACAGAAAAAGAAGGAATAAGATGGGTAAGATTGCCAGGTTGTACTGAAATGTACATTTATTCATTTGACTTATGCTTGGAATTTGTGCTAAATGGCCCAAAAAATGTGAGGGGAAGTCAATAAGTAAGTCACAAATCATTGTTTAACACCTCTTTTGATGTATCTTATTTAGTATAGCATTAGAAGGCATCCTCTTCAAGTGGGCAAACCATTTGTTTGTTTGCTGTTTTTATATGTAATTTAGAAATGGTTCTGTCCCATCTTTATCTCATCTGACCGTAGTCCTGAATTTCTCTTTTCTGGTCTTCTTGCGGCCCTTCTCCGACATCGCGTTTCATTGAATACTAATCTTCCACTAATTCAAAATCATCATCAAATGCCTTGCCGACTGGCATGGGTGATCATGCTGCTCCACAATCTGTGATTTGCAACTGCGCGCATCTGTTCGTGTGCTGACATCCCTCCACGCCATGAAAAAAAAGTGTCAAAAATCCTTTTGCGCTGTCTTCCCCTTTCTCTCTTTCCACAGATCTGTCCAGTGGTCAACATATTCAACTTTCCCTCTTCTCATAACACGACCAAAAAATGATGACTGTCTCCTTCTGATGTATATGATAAGTTGTCTTCGAGCACTCGCCTCTTTCAAAACATTTGGGTTGCTCTTCTTAGGTGTCCAAGGAATTGTAAAGTTTCCTCTGTAAAACCACATCTCTGCGGCCTCACAATATTGTTCGGCTTGTTTTTTAATTGTCCAGGATACACAGCATATGTTAAAACTGGCTGTGTATAGCATGTGAGAATTTTTTCCTAGCCTCCAATGACAAAATCCAAAATACTAATCTTTTCATATGATGATTGGCATCTTTCCGTCTGGAAAGGTGATAGTGTTATATTGTTATGAGGAAGCACAGGACTCAGCTGATGGCAGTGGCGAGTGTGACTAGCAAGACCCGCCCACATTAAGAAAAGTCTTCCACTATGTTAACATGGGATTTCAGGACCGTTGATGTCAACATTTGTGTTTAGTCTCTTTCTTCTCAGATGCTCAGCTTTCATCCTTTCTGCGTTCATTTCTTCCTTAATTCTCATTCCTTTCCTGAAGTGCTCCCTCCACACATCACAGTCCATGGCATTTTGCTCCCACGAGTCCACCTCAATACCTGTATCATTCATGTCCCGCTTGCACACATCTTTATGTCATAGTACAAGTTGGCCTCAATATCTTCTACCCATTTTTAGTTCACCATGAAGGATGTCCTTAGGGACTCTGCCATCCTTAATTCTGCAGGTGTGACCCAGCCACCTGAGCCTCCGTAAACTAAGCATTGAGAAGACTGTTGTAATACCTGCTCTTTCCAATAACTTATTGTTTGTGATCTTGTCCTGCCACTTAATGCCAATTCTTCTTCTTAGACATTACTTGTGAAAGCTATTTTGCCGTCTCTCCCGGTGCAAATAGGTTGACCAAGTTTCATTGTCATAAAGCAGAGTGCTGAGACACAAGCCAGATCGAAAAGAGTTTTTATTTTTATCGTGAGCTTTCTGTTCTCCTAAACTCTTTTTGTCAATCTGCTCATTGTTGTTGCTGCCTTACCTATCCTGGTGTTGATTTCTTGATTCAGGGATAGTTTGCAATTCATTGTGGAAGCCAGGTAGGTAAAATGGTCAACTATCTCTAGCTCTTCACCGTCAATGTAGACTGTAGGTCTATCGTTAACACCTTGCACCATAACCTTTGTATTTTTTGTTACTAATTGTTCATTCAGATTCACAGCATCACACGCATCAGCAAATGTAAACAGTAAACATTGCAGCTCCTCCAATGAGTAGGTGGTTATTGTTGCCATCAACTGCAAACAGATGCTCTCTGATAAGTACCTTTCTTATCCTGATTTTGACCTTCAGCCTAAAAGGTCAGATCTAGAATCGATGAATATACTACCCTCTTGACCTCAAAAGGCATGTTTCAAAAAAAAGTTAAAAGTATATTCCAAAGAGGGTACGAGCAAGTAAACATTCCTGCTTCACTCTCTTGTTGGTTACAAACACCTCTGATGTTACACATCAGAGTTGATTGTACCTTTCATACCTGTGTGGAACGACTCAATAATCTTCAGTAGGTTAGGTGGACACCCAATCTTCTTGAGCATGTTGAAAAGACCTTTTCGACTAACCTTGGTAAGATCAATAAAAGCAACATACAGTGGTTGATTTTGTTCACAGCATTTTTCCTGCAACTGTCCTATTGAAAATATCATATCAGTGGTAGATCGGTTCCCTCGAAAGCCACGCTGCGACTGGATAAACCTGACGTTTGTGTTTAAATGCATTGGCTATTTATATATTTTGTTGACTTGTGCTTTGTTCCTTTCATTTCACAGGAATTTAGTAGACATTATATGGCAGCCACTAGAGGTGCCAACCCTAACAGTCACCACTAGAATTGCAGTTTGTCATTTAATGGAGGTAGTCAGTCATGACAAGCTAGCCATATACACACAGTTCTATTGTATAAGGCATTGGTGATGATGTGTGTATTAAAATGTATATATTTTGTTGACTTGTCATTTGTTCCTTTCATATAACAGGAATTTAATGGACATTATATGGAACACGGTGACTACTGCAGCAGTTGCGCTTCTGGTAAGACCTTTTTTTTTTTAACTTAAAAAAAATATTGCTGCTATCTTATCTTAACCTATCTGCAATCGTTTTCACCTTTATCCCTATTCCCTTTCTGATTTCCCCTCTAAATATGGCACAGTCCTTGGCAGCCTGTTCCCATCTTTTTTTAGTCCCAAAAAGTGGTGGTTTTGGATCATTAACATTTGTTTTTCTACTACTCTTTTATTCCTTCTACTTTATTCCTACAATTATTATATATTGTCACTATTACTTTTACAACTATCATTCAAGCCATCCTTCATTTTATTTTATGTTATTTATTCCACACAACGTTTTTATAGTTTCTCACATGACCCTCCTCTGGTGGTTGGAGTACTGTCCCCTTTATTATTGTTGTTTAGTTTAGTTTATATTCATGCACTGGCCGACTTTAATTTCCAGGACTTCACCTAGTACCCATTCAGGGCTGGGTCGTCTGGGGAGGCAAGGTCTTTTGTGTGTGTGTGAATAAGTCCATGACATTCAAATCTGCAGTAACGCATCTAGTCACTACATACATACATACGTACGTACATGCATAATTACATGCAAACATACATACGTACGTACATGCATAAGTACATACATAGATACATGTATGTATGTATGCATGCATACATACCAACACACAAATGTTTAGAGAAATGGTCATGTGAATTTTATTCTTGGATTACGCTGTCAAGAATTATTCAAGAATATTAAACTATGGTTTTTCTTTTTGAAACAACTTCTCTGGCAGCTTCCTTTGAAGTCGGAGTGCATCTGCCTGAGAGGCAAGAAACCAGCAGTCTGCATACATATGAGTCAGATCTGTAAATTGGATGCACACACAACACTCAGATTGTGGAACAGGACTGCAGTCCAGAAGTGGATGAACAACCAGAACTTTCCCCCAGAATGTACAGTTGGTGAACTTGAAGAAGAAGAAGAAAACAACTTCTTGTACAATCACCATCACGTTATGTGGTGATTTACAGTCAGGCTGTAATAGCTGCACCTTTTAACGGAGAATATATCTCTAATTAGACTTCTGAAAATTTCCTTTTATGTCATGCTTATTAGGGGGGTGGGGGTGGAAATGGACTTCTTGTTCCCTGCACAAATTAGGGCTCTGGAACCCGGGCTAAGACTCTTTTACTAACTTGATAAGTATGAAATAACCATGAATGTTTGTTTTCATGTATCATTCTGTTTCATCTGCAGATTACCTTTCTGGTCCAGTCAGGCTGTTCATATGTAGCAAGTTTATTTGGTACGTCTTTGACAGAACAGTGCAGAAACAGTCTGTCCACCTGGCTCAGTGATTCTCTGTCTGTGACCTGTTACTTCAGTCATTCTGTCTGTGATCTGTTACTTCAGTCATTCTGTCTGTGATCTGTTACTTCAGTCGTTCTGTCTGTGATCTGTTATTTCAGTCATTCTGTCTGTGATCTGTTACTTCAGTCATTCTGTCTGTGATCTGTTACTTCAGTCATTCTGTCTGTGATCTGTTACTTCAGTCATTCTGTCTGACTTCAGTCATTCTTTCTGTGATCTGTTACTTCAGTCATTCTGTCTGTGATCTGTTACTTCAGTCATTCTGTCTGTGATCTGTTATTTCAGTCATTCTGTCTGTGATCTGTTACTTCAGTCATTCTGTCTGTGATCTGTTACTTCAGTCATTCTGTCTGTGATCTGTTACTTCAGTCATTCTGTCTGTGATCTGTTACTTCAGTCATTCTGTCTGTGATCTGTTACTTCAGTCATTCTGTCTGTGATCTGTTGTCTAATTGTTAGTTGTTTGTTACAGTGGTTTTAAAATACATGTTTGAAGGTTTGAACAACGGATCAACATCATGGCACACGGGTAGTAACCCATACGTGCTCCTTTCTACTTCTAACTCAAGTCTGAATCTGAAGAATTTAAGTGCAGTGCATGAACTCTGAAGCACCGGCGAGGATCCAGAAATGCTTTGGGTAGATTTTTCACTGCAAATTTTGCTCGGGCAGCACTGTTGAGCTACACTTTTCGATTTCCAACTGCCAAGGGATTTTTGTACATGCACACAGATGCAGTAAGTGACCATGGTAAATTACTAGAAGTCCATGTGAAAAAATCCCAGCTTTCACTGGTGCCTCAACCTGGGACCTCCAACACTCAAGGCAGACTCCATGTCTCGGGACCACACAGCCCCCCGGACATACGTTTAGTAACTGTTGTGTTTGCACATGTCTGCTGTCATCTTCTAGAAAATAATATCAAATAGTTCAAGCAAAGAATATTCTATGCAATCTTTTTTTATCAGTTGAGGTGAGAATGGCATTCTCAAGAATCTTGGACAGTTGGCCAAATAGTGAACAATTATGGGCAAGCAGTGGAGACGTGGTTTTATTGATTAATGATGAGAACAAACCTTAACAGATAAAAAGAGTCATGAAGATGTCTAATACAAGCACTTATAGAGTAAATGGTTCATTGTGCAATGAGGATAATCTGTCAACTAACTAACTAACCCAGATGTGTTGTTTGTACAAGGTCTGTTCAAAAAGTATCCAACCTCAGTTTCTACCAATGAAGCAAATTAAACATTGGAGGTAACCTCCAGCGGAAAGGGTGTTAAAGTCCTTTGTGTAGGTACATTTTGTGTGTGTGTGTGTGTTATTTTCCTCCATAGAGACAGTCTATGAGTGAGTTAATGTTTTCTTCCTTTACTTCTGTTTTCACCCTTAAAAAAGTGGTGGACAAAATGCGTTGTGGTTTACACTTTGGCTGCAATATTTGCCATTTTTAAAGCTCAGCTCATCTGATATGAAAATCAACGTAGGCAAAACAGAAGTGATGACAGTCTTCAGAAAAAGGAAGAACCACCAAAGTTGATGAGCACCAGTTAAAGAAGGCGAAGGACTTTACGTATCTTGGGAGCATTTTTTCAGAAGATGAAAAATTATTAAGGAAATCAACAAAGATTCAATAAAGCAAAGCAAGTTATAATCCAAATTACACCAATTTTGAAACAAAGTACGTGAATACATATTCTTCAACACAATATTCTTACAGCTATGCTATCAGTGTCAAACATGGACACTCTCTTCCGAAAACAGAAGGAACAAAGTCGTGGCAGAAATGAAATGTTTACCTACTATGCTAGGTGTAACAAGGAAAGATCAACTTAGGAACAATGGTGTCAAAGGCAGAGTCGGCACAGAACCGATACTAAACTTTATCCGTAGACAATAGATCAAATAGTCTGGCCATATAACAAGACTGGCACCAGAGAGGGTAGCCACAGGCTGGATACTTTTTGGGCCGACCCTGTTCCAGTTTCCCATAGATATAGCCGATGTTTTTTATCAACCTGTTCCACTGATGTAGCTTGTTTGCTTCAGGTGATAGTTTCCAGCGAGGTCTGTCGGTGTCGGCAGTCATCCTGGATTTCTTGTGGTGGTTCCCCAGCATGGCAGTCATCAAGTTAACTAGTATCATCAACAATAATGTGAGTAGAGCATTGCTTCTTCTTGTCATCAAGTTAACTAGTATCATCAACAATAATGTGAGTAGAGCATTGCTTCTCCTTGTCATCAAGTTAACTGGTATCATCAACAATAATGTGAGTAGAGCATTGCTTCTCTTGTCATCAAGTTAACTAGTTTCATCAACAACAATGTGAGTAGAGCAATGCTTCTCCTTGTCATCAAGTTAACTGGTATATACCAAAAAAAAAATTTTAACATGTCTCCTTGTCGTCAGGTAATTACATTTTAAAGTTATCTGAATTACATTAGGCCATGAACACCTGAAAGCATGGAAAAAGATTCTTTACTGTTACTTACTTACTATTAAGTTAACTAGTAATGTTAAAGATTACTTGAATTACAAGCTGCCATCAGGCAGGGGTGTCGAAACCTGAATGCTTAGACACCCCTTCCTCCCCCACCCCCTAGAAGACGTAGTTCTGTTTCCAATATTTGTTAATATATCTCATATTTTTTCAAAATATATTTTTATATTTTGTGCGACTGAGCTCCCGTTTTCTTTTCTTTTTGCATAATGCAGCCATGATTGTTCTTGACAGGAAGTTGCAGATAAAGTGTTCTTGTATAAATATGGCCGCCCTAAATATATGTCTATTGGTGCAACCATCAGCGAATTCATCTTTAGCAGCATATACCAGACTGTTTTTATACTACAGGTACGTGTGTTTTTGTTTTTAAATTAAACAGCTGTTTATTAAAGAATCTGTTTATAAAGTAAAAATTACATTATATATCAGATTGTTTTTATACTACAGGTACGTGTGTTTTTGTTTTTAACTTAACAGCTGTTTATTAAAGTAAAAATTAGATTATATATCAGATTGTTTTTATACTGCAGAAGCAAATTTTAATTTTTAAATAACTGTTTTTTTTGTAAAGAACCACGAACAGGGTAAAGTAAAAAAAAATTGTGAACACTTTTTTTTCCAGTGACATCATGCAGATGTGTTTTTTTTTTTAATGCCCCCACCCCTTTTCCGGTGGGAATTACAACCTGAAAGACTGACACAGAGTCACTCAGACAGCTGTACTTTAAAAGTGAATCCAATGGCAGTGTATAACAGAAACCCTGTTCAACCTATAAATGCCCCCACCACTCTTCTTTTTTGTTCTGCCTTTTATCTGATAATGGAGCATAAGCCCTCACCCAACTCATGCCAAGCCAATCTGTCCTTTGCTGTTGCATGCAGCTCATCCAGTGTCCTCCTTATCTTTTAACGTCACTCTCTATCTGCCTTCTTCATGTGCTTTTGTTTTGTTTTTTTGTCTGCCTTTATTTCTGTGCCCCTGTTGGTTCAAGTGCAAAGATATTCTAGTTATATTGTTCTCAGGGTTCCTCACCCTGCATCCTGTCCAAAACTAGTATCTTTTTTTTACCTCTTGGTCCACTGGAACTTGTTAGCTCTCCCCCAAATCACACCACTTTAAAAGTGATAATATGGCTGGCCCTGATCCTAATGACAGCATTAACCATCTACCAAGAAGGGACCAGGCCACCATCTTCTGACTTAGAACGCAACATACTCCACTCAGTGGACGTCTAAACAGAATACAGCCACACCCCAGAGTGCCAGCTATGTAACTATCCCTACAAAACTGTTAAACACCATCTCTTTGAGTGCCCAAAACTCAACGAGACTAGAAGAATGCTAATCCCTCCAGACCAGACAGGTGGAACACCTTGTACGGAGGAAAAGAACAGCTTGTGAAAACATATAAATTCCACTACCTGGCATTGGGCCAAAGGGTAAAAGCTCATGCGCCGCTGGATCGATAACAACAACAACAATAAAAGTGATAATTACAGTCTATGAAACAGTTTTAAAAAAAAAGGCTTACAAAGAGAAACCCTCATTTCTTTGAGTTGACCTCAGTTCTGATCAGTTTTTGTCTCCCTGATTTCAGGCTGGCATTGTGTGCATGCTCATACCCTGGCCGTACGTGGCCGTGTTTATGGAGTGGTTGCACTACTCGTTATTTTATGCAGTTTATGCTTTCGAGTACAAGTGGGCCCAGCTTGGTAAGATTGTTAGAGACAGTATCTAGGTGACTGATATTTAGGCTTTATCGTTTCAGTGACCCATGACCTTTGTATCCACAGGTGAGCATCTAGTAGTTACACCATAGCGGCTCTGAGACAGTTACTGAGTATTTGAGATGTCATTTTTATGTTGTATTATGTCTGTGATTCTGGGACCATAATTGCCATTTAAAATGTTTAGTTCATTTCAGCTGTCATTTATAACTCTAATTTTTAGTTCAGTTCAACTACCATTTACAACTGTCAAATGTTTAGTTCACTTCAGCTGCCATTTATATCTCTTGGATGTTTAGTTTACTTCACCAACCATTTATAACTCTGAAATGTTTAGGTCATTTCAGCTGCCATTCATAATTCTGAAATGTTTAATTAATTTCATCTGTCATTTATAAATCTGAAATGTTAAGTTCAATTCAGCTGCCATTTATAACTTTGAAATGTTTAGTTCACTTCAGCTACCATTTATAAATCTGAAATGTTTAGTTCACTTCAGCTACCATTTATAAATCTGAAATGTTTAGTTCACTTCAGCTACCATTTATAAATCTGAAATGTTTAGTTCAATTCAGCTACCATTTATAAATCTGAAATGTTTAGTTCAGTTCAGCTGCAGACATGTGGCAGCAGACTACTTTGCTTGGGTGTTGACGATGATATAGAAAGTCAGCCATTCAGAAAGCAGTGACAATCTGCTGGACATAAAATTGACGGATACAACTAGAAACAGCCAGTAAATGCTAGAGTTGGTTTGTGAGGTCCTGTATGATTAAGTCAAGAATCGACATCACTGCGCTCGGGACATTTCCACGCGTGCTCCGTCCCCATCTTCAGTAACATACACAAAGTTGGCATGGTAATAGTACCAGTTGCAACCTAATTAAAAGTCCACCTCTGTTTCCCCTTCAATGTTGAATATCTTCGTGAACTAAATTAGTCCTTCATGGCATGGATTCCCTATGTTCGTTTGCACTGTCTATTTCATGGTTAGTCAACTGGTGGTTTGCAGGCCATGTCTGGCCCGTAGAGGCCTGGAAAGTGGCCCGCTGGTCACTGGCAATTGTATTGTTTTAATGATCTTTCTATACTAGGGCTCAGATCTCTGGCAGGTGACGATCCCCGTTTGAAAATTGTGGCCCCTGATCAAACTTAGTTGAATAGCCCTGGTCTATTTGATCCCATAGAATTTTCACAGCATCTGCTTTATCATATTCACCACACAGAGGAGTGGCAGCAGCTAACCTATCAGTCTGCTCATTACCTCACACACATGAATATCCTGAACAGAGAATTCATGATGTGCTTTTTGTAAAGAGGTCCTGCAAAGGATATAAAGCTAGGTAATGCACCACTTTATTGAGGCCCTGCTTTCAGAACTTCTCAGTGCACACAGGCCAGGAAATAGTACAAGGGCGGAAAAACAAATGTCTTATATATATATATATCTTCCTGTGTGGGTTCTGGGGCCCCATTGTGGGGAAAACAAGAATAGACCCACTGCCTTCCCATCAAGCATGCCATAAGAGTTGACTATATGGGGGTTTCCCTCAGAGTTGGAGTGCATCAGCCAGAGAGGCAAGGAACCAGCAGTCTGCGTGCAGATAAGTTGGATCTGTGAAACAGATGTGCATGCAGCACTCCGGTTCTGGAACAGTTCTAAAGTGGATGAACAGCCAGAACTTTTCACCGGAGTTTAGGCCGGTGAATGTTAAGAAGAAGAAAGATGGGTGGAAAATCTTTTGGTTTGGCATGAGTAGCTGCTTTGTTATTTTGTATTACATTTTTTTTTTTCAGTCAATGAGTTTTTATATTTAGCACAATTTGTTTTCAACCTTCCTGGATTATAGTTATAGAACAGTAAGGCAAGACTGTAGTGCATTTTACAGTCTACAATTGAAAGGGACATGAGAAGACTGAGATCCAATCTGCAGCCAGGGTAGAAGACCCGAAAACAAATATATGGAGACATTTATGAAGCCCAGGGTAGGAGATGAAAGACAAAACTGTTATCTGAAAGACCTTAAGTGTCATCTTAGTTAAACAATTGGTTAAGTAAACCTTTTGGATAAATTTTGTGCCTGTATTAAGTCTTTTGTATTACAAATAATGTTCATTAATATTCTTGTTTACTGAAAATTTCTTCCATCTCCAGGTATACCAGGTCACACAAGGGTAGCTCAGATTGAAAATAACTGGCCATATTACTTTGCATTTGGTCTTCCAATTCACCTAGCCACTGGCTATTGGGAGTCTTTGTATACCAGGTTGGTTTGTGCATATTCGTTAAGACTGTGCCAAAGTCACCTAAGTAGAATTTTTGTGGTTTTCGCCTTAGTGAACTTTCTGGAATGTTATTTGTCCCTTTTTACCAGATTCCAAAGGCACACATGTGTATTCCAAATAGGTTAGAATATTGAATTAAGTATTGTATATCAGAAATCGGGACACTCCCATAAGCGTTCCGTACCTATCTTCGGCAAGAAAACAAAGAGTTCAAATTCTGATGGTACCAGTAACTGTCTGATTGTACATCAGTCTCGCCTTTCCCTTGAGTGTTGAGCGTTGGCCAGATCCTCTGGTAACTCCTTGTAGTGCCATTCTTCTCAGACCATGATGATCTTTTTGTGCTTCCACTCTGTTCACAGGTAAGGGCTATTTACCTATGGAGGAAAGTCCAAGATTTGAAAGTGCCTAATTTACAAAAGAGGTGACAAGAAGTGGGCAGGTCGAAGACGAGAGGGGTGTGGGCTGTCATTTGACAACATCTTTTGCGGTTGATGGCGTAAATGACACTGCAGCTAGTGCAATAGAATGCTTCACATATGTGGAAGGTGGCATTCGGGAATTCTAGACTGGGCCCCTGGACCACATATGGACAGGTCCTGCGTACAGGTCTGTGGAAAGAGACCGTGCCGAAGTGGGGCTCAGAGGCAGGAAATAACTGACTCTTGACTAGAATGTCCTTGAGGTTACGGTCATGCCTGTAAGCCACTAGAGGAGGTTCAGAGAAAATCGTGCTAAGGATGGAGAGATGCCTGGGGGGGAAGAATAGAGAATAGCAAAGCATGGGATGGCTTAGCATGAGTTGGTTGAGGGCTTATACTCCATTGGAGCCTGAAGAGAAAGAAAACAGGAGAGCCATTTATGATTCTGATGTTTTCCTGTGGGTACTGAAAACCTGCTCATGAGATGTCTTGCAGGCTGGCCAAGGCAATCGTTTGTCTGTCTATAGAGTTGTCTGTCTGTATAGTGTAGCCTACACTGCTAACCTTTTAGTTGACTCTTCTTCTTCGCATTCACCAGCTGTAATCTCTGGTGGAAAGTTCTGGTTGTTCGTCCACTTCTGGACTGTTGTCCTATTCCAGAACCTGACTGTTAAATGCACATCTGTTTTACAGACCTGACTCATGTGTATGCAGATTGTTTGTTCCTTGCCTCTCAGACTCTTACAATATGCTTTTGGCCAGGCAGTGGGTCTATTCTTGTTTTTCCCACAATGGAACCCACACAGGGAAATTTTTGTTTGTTTACTGTTTACTGATTGTCTAGGGTTTGCTTCCACATTTTAAAGCTGGTTTTGTATAGCCGGCAAGACATTTTTAACCAGCCTCCAACGAAAGGATTTATTTACTACATAAGATGTTCTTCTGTTTAGAAATTGCAGTACTTGTATGTACAAACTGTTTATCATCTCTATGATACATCTTTCGTCTGATGTCATTCATATACCCAGATGCTTGAATACTAAACTTGCTCCATATTAATGTTATTGACTCTAACTGTACGTTAGGCATGACCTGTCTTTTTTTTATTTAATATATATTGTATAAATTTTGATTCTACATTGTATTTTTCTGTGTTTCAGGACAGTGGCTTTCACCTTGTTGTTTCCGTTTAGTATTCTTGGTGCCACCGCAGCAAATCCACCAAGGCCACAATTGTAAGTCATTATCTATGTATCTGTGTATCCGTATGCTCACATATCCCTTGATAACATTTTGTTTTCTTGGTTTTAAAATGTGTCGAGTCTTCTTCTTCTTCAGCATTCCGAGCCCTTGAGGTTCATTGCTGCAGATATCACCCGCCTCCATTCCTACCTCTGGTTGGCCTTATCTTTCCAGTTGGTGACTCCAAGTGTTTGCAGGTCTGTCTGGACTATCTCTGCATCGTCTTCTTGGTCTGCCTCGTGGTCTATGACCATTCGTCTCCCTCATTTATACAGTTTTTACTTCTCTGTCATCTGAATTTCTTTTAATATGGCCCAACCTTTTCAGTCTATTAGCTCTCTTGATGCCAGTTATCAGTGGTGATTTAAAGAGTCAGCCTTAAAAATATTTTTTGAAGGAAAACAAAAGAGCCAGACAGAATCAACTCCCTGCTTTCCAATCATGTCATGTGACGTCTGCTTCCTGCTTTGTGTTGAAGCTGTTAAGCAACACTGGAGTGACCTCTCCAGGTCACAGGACGTGGGCATCTTGAACTGGAGTACAGCCTGTTGCATTTTCACATACTTAATTTATTCCACATTCTACCTTCCAGTATTTTCCATGTGCGAACTATGTTCTGATATTTCACATCTAATTTCCAACAAATCTCTAGTTTCCATATTTTAACTTATCACATTTTTTTCTCCTTAGCATTTTTCAAATGGATATCATGTTCTAATTTCCCACATTCCATTTTTCAGTGCTTTTCCAATCCACATTATGTTTCCATCTGTGTACGTCACAAATGAAGCCTACAAACTTATGCGGTTACTAGGTGGAAGATCAAAGGTTAGTACGTATTTCACAATCCTATTTTTTCTATAGTTTGGCTGTTATATTAAGTATAAAAGTAAAGATCTCTTTTCCCCACCTTCAGCCATATTGGGCATATAGGGCTAGACCTATATTTTATAGATCAATCAGTACTTGACGGATGATATGGTCAGCATCCTGCCAGTCGCCTTGACATGACAGAAAGAGGAAGTGGTTAGCTTTACAAGAACATAGCTACAAGAGAAAGCTTTCAGATTTGTTTTAAAAAAAAACATTTCAAATGAAAATGTATTGGACATTGATGTCCTGTGGTAAAATAAACTTCACCTGAAAAATATGGCAGTCTTCCAGATCTTGTGTTCTCTTTCATGAAATGTTTGGGATTGAATTGCCGTAACAGTGTATTATGTCGGTGTCTGTGGCTTAGGCGTTGTGAACACGCTTCGTAATGCTGAAGTGCCAGCCTGGATCCCAGCTGCATCTGATCTTTCTTACTTTGGTTTCGACAGTAGTACCGAGAGCTGGCCTTTCAAAAAGTAATGGCAAACTACTAAACATAAAACTTGCCTAGAAAAACCACAACAGCTAAAAAAAAACCGCTGGGGTTGGTTCTGGGAATCCTGCAAAGGATATACAACTAACTTAACAAGGTATTATACTATGTAACTGTGTTTAATTTAAATCTCTTTGTGGCTCACTTTACTCAGTTGAGTATGGGGGTTCATAGTGAAAGCGAATAGACATCACTTGGTGCAACAAAGCCTGGCATATCACAACGTCTAGTTTGAAAAATTTAGTTGGAGGCAGTCACTGCGTCCTTTCGCTGGCTTGAGAATCAGCTGTACATGCATTTCGTGATTGTAAATGACCCCCAGAGCATGTTGACAAAGGTGGAGACAGGCATGCTTCGTGCATAGTGGCAAGCTTTGCTTCAAAGATCCCAAGTGGTTAGCGTCCTTTGATTATTTTCTCCAAGTAATGTTGGTACACTGGGAAATGAGCAGGCAGATAAACTGGCCGGTTCTGCACCACTTGGTGGTAAATTGATGTTCGACAAGCTAGAAGTTGTGAGTGGCCTTTGAAAGTGAGTGGACAGTGAGGAGACACAAATAGATCATTACGGTCTGAAGAGAATGGCAATGAAGGGAGTTACCAGGGGATCTGGCCAACGCCCAACACTCAAGGGAAAAGTGAGACAGATGTACAATCAGACAGTTACAGGTACCATTGGAATTGGAGCTCTTCACCTGCTGCTGAAATGGGGACGGAGCACCTATGGTAGTGTCTTGGGTGCTGTATTGTGATTCTCAATTCACCATACAACCAAGTTGAGTTGAGAAGTGACATCACAGCATTCAGGATACTCCCATCAGTGCACTGTCCTCATCTTCAGCAGTCAGCACAGAGTGTGAGTTCCAACAGTAGCAACAAAAGTCTAATTGTATGTCCATCTAGCCTTTCCTCTGAGCTTTAGATGTCGGCCTCCCCATGTGGCTTCCGTGGCCCATTGTTGAGAAAACAAGAATAGACCCACTGTCTCCCCATGTGGCTTCTGGGGCCCATTGTTGAGAAAACAAGAATAGACCCACTGCCTCCCCATGTGGCTTCTGGGGCCCATTGTTGAGAAAACAAGAATAGACCCACTGCCTCCCCGTGTGGCTTCTGGGGCCCATTGTTGAGAAAACAAAATAGACCCACTGTCTCCCCATGTGGCTTCTGGGGCCCATTGTTGAGAAAACAAGAATAGACCCACTGCCTCCCCAATAAGCATATTATAAGACCCACAAGAGGAGGTAATGCACTCATATCCTGAGCTCTGAAAAGTTTGTGCAGGTGCAAACACAGCCAATAGCATCAACTGTGCATCCCATAAACAGGTCACAATAAACAAGTCAGAAAAGTGGCATTTAAGGGAAATTAGCCCGAACCGGAAGTATTCATTTTGCGGCTTTTCAGGACAAAAGGGTTAAACTATATATTTCGATTTCTTTTCACAGACCTCCAGGGGCGCAGAGCAGAAAGCAAAATGAAGTGCGGGTGTTTCCATTGATTCCTCACCATTATCTTTGTATTTTGGTTTTTTTTTTTTTGTCCATCTCATTCATCATCATTGTCAAGATTCACTCCTTTATATTATTATTGCTGCAAATCCTACAATGGAATACTGTAAAACCTCAGCTTGATAGCTCACATGAAAGCGTACGTTCTACGTGTATGTGACTTTCATTTGGTTGTCCCCGTGTGGTTTTTGGGGCCTAATTGTGGTGAATAGACCTACTGTCGCCCAAACTGGCAAGTCGTTACAATTTGCTAATATTATAGTTTATAATTTGCGCAGTATCTGTAATTGTACACATGGCAACACATGTAACTACAGATATGCAATACAAGAAACCATACGACCACACCATGTAAACAGACTCATCTTAACATGCAAGTCATTTAGAGACTGACTCCTACACATGTAATTTCACAAGAACAGACAAAAACGGACTGAAGTTTACATAATGAATCTGTTCCCGATTGAAGTATTCTTATTTAAAACGTATAATAAAAAGTTATGTTTTATCCATCTGTCATTCACAGATATCACAACAGTTTTTCTTTCATGGATTCTTCTTCTTCTTCTTCTTCTTCTTCTTGTTTTATCTGCCCCTTTAAAAGGGCAGCTAGCAGATTGTCTTGTGGCCCAACACATTCAGTTTCTGCAAACTCTCAGTTAGCCGCCCTTTGTGACCTACTTGTTAGGAGGGCTGTGGATTTAAATCTAACCGGCCCCCTCCCCCGACTGTGCTTTTAAGACACAGGGAACAGGCAAATCAGTTCAACACTTTTATCAAACCTGGCTGCGTAGATTTTTATCATGGTATGGGGCGTTGCAGGTCGACCCAGACTAAAATAGGTACCAAGATGGCTGTCCTGGGGAAGTAAATATGGCCGGCGTAATGCTGACCACATTACCCACCTAGTGCTGATTGGTCTGTAAAAAATATGGGTGCTCTTCCCATGTGCCCGATGCGCCTAAAGGCTTAAAAAGGGATCTTTACTTACTCTAATCAAACATTTGCTAACTTTATGTATGCCAACAGAATATTTTGATGTGTGAATATATGAGGTTCTGGTCATTTATGTCTAGACATGCATAATTTGAAGCAATAGTTTATCTGCTCCGAACAATTTATATTGTTTTTTTTTTTAAAGAAATGATTTGATAAATCATTCAGGTATATCCTGTACAGAACATCACTCTCTTAACAGCATGAGTGTCTCTTTTCCTTTCTGGCCAGTTCTTCAGCCCCGTATGCTTTCGTAGCCAATACATCTTCATTGCTTTGTGTCCAGCTTCAGAGTGTTTTGCCTCTGCCTTGTTTTCCAGAAACTGCCCTCCATCACCATTCTCTCCAGATCATCATGGCACTGGACAAGAAGTGACCAAACACACACAAAAGTTAGTTGATTATCTTCTTCAGACCTTTGCAGACCAACTCTAGAATTAATTGACTGTTTGTGATAATACTAAGCAATGTCATTGTCAGTAGTTTGCTTTAGCTTTCTGGATGATACTATGCTGATACCACTGTCAAACTCAACGTAAAGCCGCTGTGATCTTCTTCTTCTTCAATTTCACTGGCTGTAGACTTTTGCAGAAAGTTCTGGTTGTTCATCTACTTCTTGACTTTGGTATTATTCCAGAGCTTGAGTTTTGTGTGCATATCCAGTTAATAGATCTAGCTTAATTATATCCAGATTGTTTGTTCCTCGTCTCTTAAACAGGTGCTGTCCGACTTCGAAGGAAACATTCATCCTATCGCCAGTAGAGAACCTCTTTCTATGACAAGGCTGTTCAACTAGTGGCATGTGGGCTCAGTCTGGCCTGAGGAGGCTCAGCAAGTGGCCCGCGGATTATTGTCTGTTGTAGTAAATTCAGCCAACATGAAGAGGGGCACAGGATATAAGTAACTCCTAGAATATGAAAGTACATGAGGCAGGAGAGCTGGCGAGAGACTGTTTCTTTCAGGCAGATCGTGTTGAGAGCGATGTTCTGCAAAGGACCTGCTACATGATGATGATGATGCTACATGATGATGATGAATCAGTGATGTTTCTCTGCTGGGGATCAGGTCTCTGGCCCATGATTATTCCCATTATAAAATGTTGGCCCCTGAGTAAACTTGGTTGAATAGTCCTGGTCTAGGATGGCCGCAGACAGATATAGAATGGGCTTGATTAGCAGCAGCTCTGGTCATGCGGCACAGCCACAAGCGGTTCAGCTGTCCACATGGAATGACGATGGCCATTGAACCTCCTCGAGCACTGGACTGCAAACTGTTCACCCCCCCCTTTCCCACAACACTTATTAGCAAAAGTGGAAGTTGAATATGTTGTTGATAAAAATGTAAGTGTCATAATGAATGTCGTATCAGCTTTTGAATGTGCCAAAGTATCGTTAATGTAATCTATATAATCACCATTTTTTATGTCACGCTTTGAATGTATGTTTATTTTATTTTGGTGCAGTCTGGGTTTGGTTGATGTATTCTTGTAAATACAATGAAGACTAATCTATTGATGATGATGTTTCTTAAATGCTTGAATGAATCTGCTACATTTGTCTGTCTGATGCATTGGATAAAGTTGTACATAAAATATGAGTTGTTGAGTTTTGTTTCACTGGATCAGATTTTCTGGGGTTTGTCCGTAATTGTCGTCTTTACCAGATGAAAAAGTAAAGGACCCTTTTCCACATTTTTCAGGCGCATTGGGCGTATAGGGCTAGACCAATATTTTATAGAACAAATGGCACTCTGTGGGTAATGTGGTCAGCATTATGCCAGCCACCTTTGTTTCCCATGACTGTACCTGGTACCCACTCAAGACTGGGTGGACCTGGGAACCAAAGAACCCACGATCTTCTGATCTGCAGGCGAGCGCCTAGCCGCTAGACCATGTCAGCTCCCCTTTACCATTTAAGTCGTACCCCGAAAGAGGAGAAGGACGGAGAGCACGAGGTAGACCAAGAACCATATGGAATGATAACTCTACAACAGCAGCATGTGTCTTTGATCGAGGCAACCAGAAGTGCAAAAGACTGTCAACAGTCTTCTCGCACTGTCTTCCCCTGTCTCTCTTTCCACAAATCATTCCAGTGGTCACAACATGTTCCAGTTTCGTTTTTCTCACAACATGGCCAAAACCGTCTTTTTCTGATGTTTGTGATAAGTTGTCTTCGAGCCCTCACCTCTTTCAAAACATCTGGGTTGCTCTTTAACTATCCAAGGAATTCTAAGGATTCTTCTGTAAAACCACATCTCCGAGGCCTCAAGATATTGTTTGGATTGTTTATTAATTGTCGAGGCTTCACAGCCGTATGTTAAAACTGGCTCTATATAGCATGAAAGCATTTTTTCCCCTAACCTCGAATGACATGGATTTATTGCACAAAATGTTCTTCATTTAATAAAAGGCAGTTTTGGTCCTGTCCTATTGTATTCTTTATCTCTGTGACACATTTTCCATCTCGGATGTTATACATGTGCCCAGATACTTGGCCTGTCCTATTGTATTCTTTATCTCTGTGACACATTTTCCATCTCGGATGTTATACATGTGCCCAGATACTTAAATGTCTGTACTTGTCCTAAAATAACGCCTTTGACTTGTATTATAAATCACCACCATCCCCAGCTTTTCTAAAGTGACCAAAGCTGCAGACGATCCTGTTATACATTTAGGCACTTTTCTTTTCTTGGAACTCATCATTACTCCCGTCATTCCATTATTAAAACTGAGGCCCATTTTCTAACTTTCTACCACCACCGTATATATCAATGCCTGTAGTTCTTTCTGACTTTGCTACTGAGACGGTGTCATCGGCATAACATCTTGATATGCTTATAGACATTCAATTTACTCATAGACAGGGGGCTGCGTGGTCTCGATGATGATGCATGGCGTCCCCCTCGAGTGCTAGAGGTTCCCGGGTAAAGGCTGGGATTTTTTCACGTGGACTTGGACTTCTAGTAATTTCCTCTGGTCTCTGGGTAGTAAAAATCCTTTGGCAGATGGAAATCGAAAAGAGTAGCATAACAGTGCTGCCTGGGCAAAATTTTGAGTTAAAAATCTACCCTAAGTATCCAGGATCCTCGCCGGAGCAACAGAGCCTGTGCACTGCTCTGAGCTTCGTCGGGCTTAGTCTTGAGTTAGAAGAAGACGGAGCACTTATGGCTATGATGTTGATCCGTTGTTCAAACCTCAAACCTTATACTATAACTTATAGACAATCAAAATGTTCCTATGGACCACAGGTGGACGTTGTAATCTCCATACCACTCCATTCCCATAAACCGAATATAACAAGATTGCGAAAGAGAACAGCTGTAAAATATATAACACTAATATCCAATAACAATTCTTGTTTGTTTAGCGACCACACGATGACTTACACACAGCTAAAACAAATGATTACAGAAATCATAATTCGAACAGAGTAACTAAAATCTCAACAACAAAAAGCGCAAGAGAGTATTGAAAGTTGTCATGGCAACTTAATGTAAACAAGAGAGAGATAGAGAGAGAGGCTGTCCATCAAGGATTCAGCTGTTGGGATACAACAACAAACAAATATGCACAGCATCCACTGTTATCGTCAATGATAACATGTTTACAGTATCATCAAACTATGCAACGTTGGATACCTATTTGCATTTTTGTTTAAATGTCACAGCTGAAATTAGTTTACAGTCGGAGCTGCTCAAATACAATTATCAATAATTAATAGTGAATCTCACTGAGATTCCCGTTTGTTGTTGAGTAGGGACGGCTTTGTTCTGTATGCGATCTCTACCAAAGAACATGCTAGGACGTGATCCCGCAATGTCGATCCGCTGAAGATATCAAGGTAATGTGGACGTGTATTTTCGTCAACCGTTTTTATTGTCTCATTCTTCTTTGTATACCTGCAGACATCGTCTCATTGTCTTGCGGTTACACTGGCACCAGGTGACAGCCCAGTGTTGTGGTTTTCTGTGTTTCTATTGGGTGGCTTGAGTGATGATTTTGTTCAGTTTTTTTGCAGGATTCAGCTACACTGGCTATCCATCTTTTCCCTGGTCTTCCTGTGGCCTTCTGTCCAGATGTTCTTCTGAAAGAGGTCTCGTAAACAGCTTGGTCTTGCTACACTGTTTTTTTAGCTGGCCAAAAACAACTACATTTTCCATCTTTTGACTCCATTCGGGCACGATCTTGTTCCATCCGTCTCCCCCATACTGGTATTCGTGACCCTCTCCCTTCTTGTGCAGTTGGTGACCTCTCGGAGATAGTGCCTTTAACAGACTTCAGAATCAACCTAAACATACTCCAGTTTACCTCCCCAGGGGTGCAGCCCGAAAGACTCACCCATATTGGTTCAAGTAGCAACCATTTGGACGCAAATCTCATATGGCAATGTCACTGAAGCCGGCATTTAAAAAAATTATTTGGCGTAAATTCCCAGCTGTTATGAACCACCCTAAGATCGTGGGGGGTTGAAACGGATTACTGCTTCTAAAAAAAAAAAAAAACAGTGACATGGCTACCAGATCTACTCGGCCTAAAACGAGTACCAGGTAGAGTTCTTGAGAGGGGTGCGGTAGGGGGGGGGGGACAGCTGGCGTGGTGTTGACCACCTGAGTGCCCACTGGTCAATCAAATATAATTTTGTAGTTTCCATTTACGATCAGTTTGAGATATATATATATATATATATGTGTGTGTGTGTGTGTGTGTGTGTGTGTGTGTGTGTGTATAATTTTATTTTATTTTCCATAAATGTTACAGAAACTAGCAGAAACTAAAATGGACAGCATAGAAGACAATGCACCATCTGAACAATCACAGGCGCAACAGCCACAGCAGCAGCAGCAGCAGCAGTCACACTTGCGGCATCTTGAGGAGCAGCTTGAGAAGCAACAGCATGACGACCACCAACAACCCGGAGACGCGCAGGAGGAGCAACACAAGCAGGATGTGTCTTTAGACAATCCAGAGTGTGATCAGCAGAGCAGTCCGCGCTTGAAGTCTAAGAAGCAGCAGCAGCAGCAGCAGCAACAACAGGTGCAAGAGCAAGAGCAGAAGTCCAGGAAATACCTCACAGAGGCGGAGAAGGAATACTGGCAACACAAGCTTCCCCCTGGGTTCCAGTTTTACCTGGAGCGGTTGACTAGGGCTGTCATACGTCACCAACCGGAGAATATCCTGCAGTTTTGTAAAGTCTATCTGGAGGAGCTTCTAGTCAGCAGAGATGGTGCATAGGTTAATGTATTAACGTGTTGTCATCACTACCATCCTTTTTCTTTTCTTCTTCTTCTTCTCCTTCTTCTTCTTCTTCTTCTTCTTCTTCTTCTTCTTCTTCTTCTTCTTCTTCTTCTTCTTCTTCTTCTTCTTCTTCTTCTTCTTCTTCTTCTTCTTCCTTCTTCTCTTCTTCTTCTTCTTCTTCTTCTTCTTCTTCTTCTTCTTCTTCTTCTTCTTCTTCTTCTTCTTCTTCTTCTTCTTCTTCTTCTTCTTCTTCTTCTTCTTCTTCTTCTTCTTCTTCTTTTCTTCTCCTTCTTCTTCTTCTTCTTCTTCTTCTTCTTCTTCTTCTTCTTCTTCTTCTTCTTCTTCTTCTTCTTCTTCTTCTTCTTCTTCTTCTTCTTCTTCTTCTTCTTCTTCTTCTTCTTCTTCTTCTTCTTCTTCTTCTTCTTCTTCTTCTTCTTCTTCTTCTTCTACTTCTTCTTCTTTATTTCCTCCTTCTTCTTCTTTTTCTTCTTTTTCTTTTTGCATCTTCTTCTTTCTATCCCCTCCTCATCCTCTGCTTTTTCTTTGTCTTCTACTTCTCATACTTTTTCGTTATCTTCACTTTATTCTCTAATAGAACATAGGCTCTTAATCAACTTGCCTCTTCACTGGTATGCAGGTTACCACAAGCACCACTCCCAGAGTTAACCATCTCACCCCCAGTTCTCTTCTCTCTCTCTGTTTGCTCGTATGTGTTTCCTTCCATTTCTTTGGCGTGTCATGCTCCAGTACACATTTTTTTTCTCCATTTTATTATGAGGTTTTCTAAGTGCATGTACTCTCCAGCACTAGCAACTCTCCAGCACTATCAACTCTCCAGCACTATCAACTCTCCAGCACTATCAACTCTCCAGCACTATCAACTCTCCAGCACTATCAACTCTCCAGCACTATCAACTCTCCAGCACTAGTAAATTTCATTTCACATATTTATTGATGTGAATGTATTTAGTGCTCCCCTAAAGTCTACATCTGGAATATTGTAACGCTATACAATACCCTACAGTCTACATCTGGAATATTGTAACGCTATACAATACCCTACAGTCTGCATCTGGAATATTGTAACGCTATACAATACCCTACAGTCTGCATCTGGAATATTGTAACGCTATACAATACCCTACAGTCTGCATCTGGAATATTGTAACGCTATACAATACCCTACAGTCTGCATCTGGAATATTGTAAAGCTATACAATACCCTACAATCTACATCTGGAATATTGTAACGCTATACAATACCCTACAGTCTACATCTGGAATATTGTAACGCTATACAATACCCTACAGTCTACATCTGTAATATTGTAACGCTATACAATACCCTACAGTCTGCATCTGGAATATTGTAACGCTATACAATACCCTACAGTCTGCATCTGGAATATTGTAACGCTATACAATACCCTACAGTCTACATCTGGAATATTGTAACGCTATACAATACCCTACAGTCTGCGCTGGCTCTAGTTAATGAATATTTGTAGTTAATGGTAGCTGTTCCCCCAGGATTGCATACTGGAGGATTAACATCTTAAGGGTGAGCATCAAACAGGTACAGATCACAGACACCCAGTTCAACCGTATAGCCATACCGCACAGTTATGTTAGTAAAAAGTAAAAGTAAAAGTAAAGATCCCTTATTACGCCTAAGGCGCATCGGGTGTATGGGAAGAGCGTCCCATATTTTTACACACCAATCGGCACTGGATGGGTAATTTGGTCAGCATTACGCCGGCCGTCTTTACTTCCCCAGGACAGCCATCCTGGTACCCATACCTGCGACGCCCCATATTACGATAAAAATCCACGCAGCCAGCAGTGGGTTTCGATCGCGGACAGTTATGTTGGGGCACCTCAAACCAGTTACGTGGTAACCTGTAGTCACGAGTGGTTAGCTTTTGATATTGTGATACCCTGTTCAACCCCTAAGGAAATAATCATTAGGGCAACAGTTCGACTACATCAGCCGGGAGAAAGCTGTAGACCTGTGCATGCAAGGATTGACATAATCTGCTGACTGGTTGATTGACGTTTAATCCCACCAGGGCCGCACAACGAGCGACACACCAGATGACACGAAGTGCCACCTTACGGATGAGAATATCCTGGGCAAAAGTCCCAGAAACACAGTTCAACTGTTGGGTTATGTTAAGGGCCCCCGTCGATAGCCTGTGGGCGAGGGGGGGGGGGGGGTTTAATATTTAAAAAACAATTGCGTTTAATATTGGGCCGGAATAGTTAACAATATAATTTATTGGTGTTTTTATTGACTTTTATTGACTTTTGCCATTATCAGGTCCTCCGCACGTGGGACGCAATTTTTCGTTATTTTGCAGCCCCACCCCGGATTTCGCCACGGGTCGCAATATATCCTTACGGTTGAACGCGGTTTCTGTGACCTCTCCACGGGTGATCCTCATCCGAATAGTGGCACTTTGTGTCACCGCGTGTTAATCGCTTGTGTAATGTCCTGGTGGGGTAAAAAAAAGTCAGTCTGTCAGTCATACTGACTTTCAAAGTGCTACAATTAACCCAGCGACCTACTGTATGCTTCACCCATAAACAGCTGAACTGTGGAAATTGCCCAGCGAGTCTTACTTCGTCAAACTCTACCGAACGCGGATTGGTGGTCTCCCATGGCAGCCACGCAGAAGGGACAGGTCACAAGAACGACCCGTGTTGTTTCCCCTGTGTACGGAGACTTTGCCCGATGTTGTGGCTACAGGTGAGCAACAGTTATGTCCCAATTGGTCAATTGTTTATTCATTTCTTAAGATTGATTTAAGTTTTAAACTCTAAACTTTAAACTGAAACTTTAACTTAATACTTTAACTTTAACTATACACTTTAAATTTAACTATACACATTAAACTCTACACTTTAAACTCCAATCTTCCAACTGTAAACGCCAAACTCTGAACCTGCTTCAGTTTTCCTGCTACCATTCCATCCATCCACCTGTCTGTACCCTTTTGGCTTCTACCTGACACCCTGAGATTACAAAACCATAGTCTGGATGGCAAGATCAAAGGACACATCCTAGATACTCTTCTCAACCTCCCTGGGGTAATAATTGGAACACCTGCAGGGGTTACTCCAGCCTGGTATAACCAGCAGTCCTCTACGGTTGATAATTTTGATCCGCCAAGATCGTAGCTAAAGCTAAGGAGTACGTACACTGATGCTATCATTTCAGGTCATCATCTGCGACATAGGGGTTACGAACACACTTCGTAATGCCGAGGTTACTTATTGTCGACAACCTAGCACGTCGGTCCGACCCATTCGTGCTCGGTCTTTCGATGCAACAACCATCTTTGTGTCTCCATGCTCAACGTTCCTAACAGGAGTTGACTGTTTCTTCTTCTTTCTTTACCTCGCAACCTGTGTCTGCATGTTTGATTGGTTTACTTCCCATTTCCAGCCGCTGGTTCCTTGATTCAGACTCCTTGTCTCAAAGTCAGCGAAAGCAGTGAATTCAGTACGTCTGCTCTGTCTATATGTTTTTCTTCATCAACCACTGCAGACACGACCAGTCTGTCGGCTCTTTCATTTCCTTTTACTCCGACAAGTCGCGGTGTGTGCAGCCAAGATAGTTTCTTGCGGCGGAACTTCTGGATGCTGTCAACCCAATCTAGTCGGAGTTTGTTCTGTTGTAGATTCAACCCAATCTAGTCGGAGTTTGTTCCTGTGTGGATATTCTTAAGCATACACACTGAGTCTGTCGCTATCAATGCTTCCCGCCTGGGTTCCAGGACCCCATTATGGGGAAAACAAGAATAGACCCACTGTGTCCCCAACAAGCATGTCGTAACAGTCGACTAATTGGAAGCTTCCTTCGAAGTCGGAGTGCATCTGTCTGAGAGGCAAGGAAGTAACAATCTGTATACAAGTAAGACAAATTTGTTAAACGGATGTGCACGCAACACCCAGGTTCAGGAACAAGACTAAAGTCCAGATGAGGACAAAGAAGAAGAAAGCTATCAATGCGTGAGTTGCTTTCTGTTCTGTCAGTCTCTCAATTGCTCCTGCGACAGCTACTATTTCCATCGTCATGATAACAATGAAGGACTGACATCATAGCACTCGGTACACCCCCATAAGCGCTCCGTCCCCATCTTCAGCAGCAAACGAAAAGTTACAATTCTGATAGTACCAGTAACTGTCTAATTGTATATCCGTCTCGCTCTTTCCTTGAGTGTTGAGCGTCGGCCAGATCCCCTGATAACTCCTCCAAGCGCCATTCATCGCCATCGACTTGATAGAAGCAGCTGAACTGAGGTTTCGTTAGCAGTTCCGAGGGAAACACACCTGCCGCCCGTCCAAAGGAAATATTCTGCAATAATTTTGACACAATAGCTCCTGTTGTGTGTGATCCTGGTGACGACAACATGTGACCCCCAGGGGACTTTCACTTTGATATGCCTGCTGTAACGCATACGCAACTAATTTCTCTAATCATTTCAGAAAAGTTGCCAGAGAGTACATTAACTTCTGGAGAAAATGGCCGACACGGCAGTTTTCCAGGAGAGAGGTCAGTTATGTGTCCAGTTGTGCCTACTGTAGGTTGGTGTGTGGTCTTTGATTCAAGGCGCCTTCTAAATTTAGCAGATTATATGGGTGTGGGAGAGAGCGAGAGAGAGAGAGAGAGAGAGAGAGAGAGAGAGAGAGAGAGAGAGAGAGAGAGGGAGAGAGAGAGAGAGAGGTGGGGAGGAAGGAAGTTATTTTGATGACCACTTGTTAATGTTGAACGGCAAAGAAAACCCCTCTAGCATGGTAATTCTGTTACCACTTTTGTGTCTCTTACAGTGACATAAATATATCCCTGTCTTTTGTAACTTTTCAACATCTTTCATTTCATTTCCTCAATACAGCAAACAAGAATGCCCTGGTACTATATGCCACAGCGAGCCACACTAAAACGTTACAACGGGTATAAAGCGAGTGGAAGACCTCGGAAAATATGGAGTGATGGCATTAAGAACAGCCTTACAGAAATGAACATCAGTCTTAATAGTGCTCTTGACAGAGCTCATCAACGAACATTACATCTCCCCCCGACACTTCGATGAGGTACAAGGTGGAAGAGAAGAAGAAGAAGAATACAGCAAACTCTTTATTTGCTTGCTTTTGTTTCCAAGAAATAACCCCTTTACGATGACTCGGTAATATGCTTAAAAAAATTCAAGCTAAATTTATCAGGCAAGAATGGATTGAAACACTAAGCACTTCACGAATATCTGCCCTAACCTTCATCTTTGTGCCAGGTGATGCGGGTGTTCAAGGGAACGAGCGTGCAGACTATCTTGCTGACACTGCAGTTGATATGGCTGGCCCAGGACTGGACAGAAGTGATGTCATCAATACTATGCGCTGCATTTACCGTACAGAGGAGCACGCCAAAGAACATGACTCCATATCCCTGTCTAGACTGATGGACATGGGGGTGCAGCCTAGAGCTGCAAGAAATGAACATTTCACTAAGGGAACAAGACGTTTCATTAACCAACACAGAACAGGTGTCGTCAGTCGTTTTACACTTGTGGAGCTTTTGAGGAGGAGATCGGAGCACCTATGGGTCTGTCCGGAGTGCTGTGACGATAATCCTTTCTAATTACTTCCCCTTAACGACAACAAAAGCACACTACTTCCCCTTTACGACAACAGAAGTTGGAATCCTCCCAGTTATTCGACTCTTACGACATGCTTGTGGGGGTTGGGGTTATTCGTGGGTCTGTTCTTGGGGGTGGGAGTTTTTCTTGTTTTATGGGGTCCGGAACCCACACAGGGAACTGCCTTATGCTGTCCCTTTGCAGAAGCTGGATAAGTGGATGGATTGTTGGATGGGTCAGACTAATATTATATTATATGTATATTATATTACTATATTATATATATTATATTATATTATATTATATTATATTATAGCACGTTCACCAGCTGTAAACTCTGGCGGAAGGTTCTGGTTGCTCGTCCACTACTGAACTGCAGTCCTGCTCCAGAACCTGAGTGTTGCGTGTGCATCAGTTTTACAGATCTCATTCTCTTGAATACAGACTGTTGGTTCCTTGCCTCTCCGGCAGATGCACTCCGATATTTCCCAATATTCGACTCTTACGACATGCTTTTGGGGAGGCAGTGGGTCTATTCTTGTTTTCCCCACAATGGGGCCCCGGAAACCACATTATATTATATTATATTATATTATATTATATTATATTATATTATATTATATTATATTATATTATATTATATTATATTATATTATATTATATTATATTATATTATATTATATTATATTATATTATATTATCTTTATGAGTTATTCAAATGCTCCTAATGGATTACTTTAGGCGAGTATTCCGGCGAGTCTCCGGACATGATCACAGCCAGTGAGTGCCTGGACGAGCAGAAGGAACCCAGCAGCACAGAGGATCACTCATCACTGGGAGCTGGGCACCAAACCACTCCCCCATCAGCATCATCTGCCGATAGCAACACCAGCTTTGAAATAGCAGACGAACCAATCTGCTGGCAGCAGACATGTCTCGTGGCAGAAAGGGGAGGCCAGTCAGGGAGATTCACGGAGAGCATCAGGTTACACATTCAGCTACTGTGGAAGTTCAGGAAGAAGTTACAGGCAGGGACGAGTCTGTTGCCATAAAAGAGACACCTGCCTGGCGATTAAACATAAGTCCAGAGACTGTTCCCAGCGAGCATCAAATATCTCATTCAGCACCTGTAGAAGTGCAGGAAGAGACTGCAGGCAGAGACGAATCAACCCTGTTTTCTTTAGAAAACGACACAGTTAACCCATTGATGCTGCCTGGAAATGGGCAAAGAATTCGTGAAACTGCAGGTAACGAAACGCCACTGGAACTTGAACCCCTAGAGATGAACTTCCACACGGGGGAAGAGTTTATAAGTGAACACCTGAGGTTTCACTGCAGCAAAGATGGAGGATTCATTAAGGAGCAACTTAAGTTGTATTACAATATAGATGACGATTTAGATAATGAACAGTCTTGGTCAAGCAGCTGTCAAGACAATGTTGTTGGTAATAAGCAAGCTGGGTTAAACAAGAGAGATGATGTATTGGATAACGAACAAGTAGGTTTGAATAGGCATAGAGATGATGTTTTAGATAACAAACAAGTAGGTTTGAATAGGCATAGAAATGATGTTTTAGATAAAGAACAAGACAGGTTGAATAAGCATATAGATGATGTTTTAGATAATGAACAAGACAGGTTGAATAGGCATAGAGATGATGTTTTAGATAACAAGCAAGTAGGGTTAAACAGTTGTATTGATAATGTATTGGATAACGAACAACCAAGGTTAAACAGTTGTAGTGATGATGTATTGGATAACGAACAACCAAAGTTAAACAGTTGTAGTGATAATATATTGGATAACGAACAACCAACGTTAAACAGTTGTAGTGATTATGTATTGGATAACGAACAACCAAGGTTAAACAGTTGTAGAGACGAGATTTCACTGCTCCATGAAAATGCTCAAGAGTCCGAATCGACAGCTGACACACCAGGGCGTCAGACAACAGACAAACTTTTAGAAGAAATTACAAACAGAAGTCAGCGACAGAAAAATTACAACAGACATACATAAAAGCAAGTTTGCAACAGACGAAATACTTGGCAGTGAATTTACAGTAACAGAAAGCCTTGATAATAAATGTATTATCACACAACAACTTGATGAAAGCAAATTAGTTTGGACAGAAATAGTTGGCAATGAAAATATATTTTCAGAAATAGTTGGCAATGAAAATCTATTTGCAGAAATAGTTGGCGATGAAAATCTATTTACAGAAATGCCTGGCAACAGAAATGGGAAAACGGAAATGTTTAGCAATACAAATGAAACTACAGAAATCTGTGGTTATGAATCTGCAAAAATAGAAATACTTGACAATGAATTGGCAGCAACAGAAACGCCTAGAGTTGAACATACAGCAACGGAAGTACACGGCATTGAATGTGTCACAACGGAGATAACAGGCAATGAGTTGGCAACAAATGAAATCCTTGACAGAGAAATAACTACAAAAGAAAAACCTGGCAGTGAACTAACATCACCAGAAATACTGAATAATGAGTTTATAACAGAAGATATCATCGGCGGGGAACTAACTGCAACAGAAATACTTGGCAAACAACTATCTACAACTGAAATACTTTGCAAACAACTATCTACAACAGAAAAACTTGGTACCCAACTTGAATCAACAGAAATACGTAACAGGGAAATCACAACTGGTATTCTTAGCCATGAACACATTGTAAAAGAAATATTTAATAAAGAACTAACAACAAAAGAAATACTTGGGAGTGGACTTACAACAATAGAAAAATGCAGTGGAGAATCGACAACAATAGATACACAGCAGGGCGGAGAACTTACAACAAAAGACATATTTCATAAAGAATTACCCACAAGAGAAATACTTAATAAAGAACTAAGTACATCAGAAATACTTAACCCAGAAGTGCTTAATCAAGAACTAATAACAATAGAGACACTCAGTCAAGAACCAAATAAACCAGAAATATTAAATCCGAAACTAGCAGTGACAGAAATACTTAGTCAAGAACTTAATATTACAGAAACACTCGGTCAAGAACTAAATATTACAGAAACACTCGGTCAAGAACTAAATACAGCAGAAATACTTAGTCAAGAACTAAATACAGCAGAAATACTTAGTCAAGAACTAAATACAGCAGAAATACTTAGTCAAGAACTAAATACAGCAGAAATACTTAGTCAAGAACTAAATACAGCAGAAATACTTAGTCAAGAACTAAATACAGCAGAAATACTCAGTCAAGAACTACATACAGCAGAAACACTCAGCCAAGAACTAAATACAGCAGAAATACTTAGTCGAGAACTAAATACAGCAGAAATACTTGGTCAAGAACTAAATACAGCAGAAATACTCAGTCAAGAACTAAATACAGCAGAAATACTCAGCCAAGAACTAAATACAGCAGAAATACTCGGTCAAGAACTAAATATTACAGAAACACTCGGTCAAAAACTAAATAGTACAGAAACACTCGGTAAAGAACTAAATATTACAGAAACACTCGGTCAAGAACTAAATATTACAGAAACACTCGGTCAAGAACTAAATATTACAGAAACACTCGGTCAAGAACTAAATATTACAGAAACACTCGGTCAAGAACTAAATACAGCAGAAATACTCAGTCAAGAACTAAATACAGCAGAAATACTCAGCCAAGAACTAAATACAGCAGAAATACTGGGTCAAGAACTAAATACAGCAGAAATACTCAGTCAAGAACTAAATACAGCAGAAATACTCGGTCAAGAACTAAATACAGCAGAAATACTCAGCCAAGAACTAAATACAGCAGTAATACTCGGTCAAGAACTAAATACAGCAGAAATACTTAGTCAAGAACTAAATACAGCAGAAATACTCAGCCAAGAACTAAATACAGCAGAAATACTGGGTCAAGAACTAAATACAGCAGAAATACTCAGTCAAGAACTAAATACAGCAGAAATACTCGGTCAAGAACTAAATACAGCAGAAATACTCAGCCAAGAACTAAATACAGCAGAAATACTCGGTCAAGAACTAAATACAGCAGAAATACTGGGTCAAGAACTGAATACAACAGAAATACTGGGTCAAGAACTAAATACAACAGAAATACTCGGTCAAGAACTAAATACAACAGAAATACTGGGTCAAGAACTAAATACAACAGAAATACTGGGTCAAGAACTGAATACAACAGAAATACTGGGTCAAGAACTGAATACAACAGAAATACTGGGTCAAGAACTGAATACAATAGAAGTACTCTGCCAAGAACTAAATACAGCAGAAATACTCAATCAAGAACTAAATACAGCAGAAATACTCGGTCAAGAACTAAATACAACAGAAATACTGGGTCAAGAACTGAATACAACAGAAATACTCGGTCAAGAACTGAATACAATAGAAGTACTCTGTCAAGAACTAAATACAGCAGAAATACTTGGCAAAGAACCTATAACAAATAGGTATGAAGTTCTGAGCAAGGTCAAGGTAAGTACCTCCTGTCAAGGAAACATGGATAGTTACCTTGGCAACCAGAGAGACGACGATGAAGAAGACAGACACACGGGAATGAAGCGGAAACAAGACCCACCTGAGGTGACCTCTCAGCGTCAACAAGTGCACCCTGACCCCAGGCTGGATTATGTGAATTCTGCGAATCTGCAGATCTGCGATAAACAGGAAAGCAATCGCGGCCTGAGATTACACAGCAGTCCCCATTTCATGGACTTAGAAACTCAAGCAGTTGATTGTGCTGAAGCTAATGGTTTTGATAGGGCTGAGGATGGGATTCGAACAGAACCGACATCCAAGGATTGCTTGAAGGATGACCAGGGAAAGCAAAGCTCATTCGATGAAGAGTTTATGGTAAGAGATTCTTCTTTGACTGGTCTTTTCGCGCCTACTGAATTATTTGCAGCAGTTGTTGATGTTTCTAGCATGAAAGGGGTTGAAAATTGTGTACAAGGAGACGCGGTGAGATGTACAAGCAAAGAATTGTCTCCGGTGGCTTCACATACTGCCTCGTGTTCCTGCTGCCTGTACACCAGTGAGATGAGGACGAACACACCCGACGATGCAGTTTATGATGGGTGTGTGGATGGAGGTAATGCTCCTACTACTGCCCGGGGTGTCTCACAGATTGGTCAAATGGCTGCGGTGTCCATCTTTACAGAACAGTGTGCCTCAAACGTGGCCGCAGTGGACACTCTATTTTCTGTTCATGGTAATGCAGAATATGAAGGCTACATCGTATCTGTTCACAATCCAGAAAAACTCAGAAGTCAAAAGCCAGATAATGAGATTGAAGATGACAAGCCGCTAGAAGTAATGGACGACATCAAAACTGATGTAACGCCATTAGAAACTCATTTAATGGAAGGGGAGGTAATGAGAGACAATGAACCTAACATACAGAATGAGTTATCTGCCCATGGTGATGCCGGATGTGTTCCTGTTTATGTCGCAGCCATTGGCGATGGAGTCAATATTACAACTTTACAAAGTTCTCCAGAAAACAAACAGGATATTGAGGAGGATGTTAAACAGGATGTGTTAATGGAAGTTATGCAAGAGCCACAGGATGTCTCGAAAACGGGAGCCCAAGGGATCCCTTTACCAGTGAGCCATAACTCGTCAACTCTTTCTGACTCTCTGACAGACAATGAGGATAGTGATACGTGTGATCCCATATCAGACATTCAAACTGATGAGCGATCGCAAAAAGTAGAACAGGCAGTTGGCGTCAAGAGGTGTAGAGAGACCAGCCTGCGCGGAGATGACGTGAGATCAGCTGCAGGGGAGAGAACTGTAAGACAGCGCGTTCAAGATTCTAGTGAAGCTGAAGGTGAAATTTGTCAGGGAGAGGATGATGATGCTGGGGCTGAAGACTGTTTAGACGAGATTGCTGAAAGTAAAGGGCACTCACTGCAGCTACAACAAAGGAATATGTCACCAGCACCGTCTTCTAGCTTAATCAAAGAACGCAATAATCTTTCGTTTCGGGAAGAATTTTTAGCTGAGGAAAAAGATTCACTGAAAGGGGTAGTGCAAGGAAATTCGGAGGTTTTAAATTGTGGGATCGGAGATGAGACAGGGTGTGTCGGATTCCTGGCTCCTGTGGATAAAAACGATGTTCAAACTTGTGATTTTCCAGAAAATTGGACACATCAGAATCATGGAAGAAAACATACAGGGGGAGATAAATACGACTGCACGGATGATACCACTGAGTCCAGTGTCCAAAAAAGAAGCAACTTTGTTGAGCAGCATCAACAGACAATGCAAGAGGCTACCATTTGTCCTTCTGGTCTACCAGAAGAGCTCATGGAGCTAACTGTTTCTAGTGATATGGCCAAAGTGGACGTAGGTTATACTTTCCGAGATACCCAACCACAAGATGGAACCTGTGTGTACACAGGAGAACGCAGTACAACATTACAAGATTCACAGCTTCAAAATGCAGACTGTTTGTACAAAACAGAACATGGCCAAGCATTTCAAGATTCGGAACCACAACAGGTAGCCTGTGTGTTCACAACACAACAGAATCCCAAGCATATATCCCATGATTCAGAACCACAACTTGCAGACTGTTTGAAAACAAACCAAGACAATCTTACACATAAAGATTCACAACCACGTCGTGTAGACTGTACCTACACAACACAAGACAGTCCACCAGCTGAAACCGCCGTCTGCCCACACGACACCATCTTGGGCAGCCATCTTGAAGCCGGCAGACGTGAGCAGGTTTGCTGTCATCAAGAGGGTGTAGGCAAGCTGAGGATGGAACGGGCTCTATCTCTTGCCAAAACATATCTCAGTGAACTAGAGAGAGTAGCCCAGAATATCGAGAACATTCTGGAGACACATCTCACAAACACAACACGGAAACAGGTCGTAAAAGAAAACGTAGACAGCTTCGGCTTTGATGGCTCAAGCGTGGACGCAGCACCAGAAACGCGCCAATCTGGATTTGAACTTAAAGTGTCTGGTTCGTTCTTAGTTGAAGTGTCTCATAAAGTATTGGATGTATGTGAGGAAAACGCCGACCTGGGCAGCTGCGAGGAAGATTCACAAGCAGCACACGTGGAGTACAGAAATGGCAATGTCGTTGTCAAACTTGTGCGTGTACAGAGCTGTAGTTTTGAGGCCGAGTCTCATGCTGAGGTGGGCACTAACTGCGATGGCTTGCCCTCCCTGAGTGTGAGCAGTGCTGGGGACAGCGCTCCCAAAGTGGCCACGGTGGTTAGGGATCTACACGACGGCGGGAGAGGAGAAAATGGTGAAGATATTATTTCTGAAGATGGGGGAAACACTGGCATAGATTCAGTGGGGAACTATAGTAACAAGGGAGATAATAATAACAACAACGTGGATACAAACAGAAGAAACAGTAAACGTATTAATGTGGACAATGTTTGCGATAATACATATATTGATAACACAAACAATAACAACTTCCATTACAATAAGCAAATTAATTCCAACACACATAACACCAGGATCTTGAACAGCCAGCATAACTGCGTATACCTCAACAATCGTAAAAACATTAGAGCCAAGAAACAACAGCAAACAAATGTAGTCGACAGGAGCTGGGAGAAAACGGTGGAGGCAAATGCGGAGAAGAACACAAAGAGCTGCTGCCATTATAAGGTTAACAGCCTCTTGGATAGCGTGTGGAGAAGCAATGACAAACCAATTGGCAAGAGTGATAACTCTCAGTTTGGTGCCGCCCATTTGAGTGAAACAACAAATGTTTTCTCCAAGGGGCGCTTCGTGTTACAAACATCAGTTAAAACATTTCACACCGCAGGGGAAACATTGCATTCTATAAACAAACTACACAACTTTAACAACAATGGCAACATAATCGGTTCTGAACCCAGAAACTTTGCCCTGACAACTGAATCGTCAAGTATCTCCACCACCAAGAAAGAGGCTGATGTTATTCTAGGGAAGAAAACCGTGGTGCCCCCACCGGTCGGCGACCAGGCCCGGGTGGATGTCATGGTTATTGATGGCAACAGTGTGTACCCGATCCCGAGGGAAGCAATCAAGGGAAACCAAGGCAGCCCAGATGCCATCATAAACAGTCATCTACAGGCGGTGACAAAGGACAAGCAGAAAACAGCCCGAGCAGATAGGCAGCATCAGAATCGCCAGAAAACCTCGGGACAAAAGGCAGGTGTTCTAAGCTCTCGTGCCAGAACAACCAGCTTGTCTGGAAATATGTCTACACCACAGAATGTAGTTCTACTGAAAAACGAAACTACTTCGAAATCCAGAAGCAAAAGCGCCGAATCAGTCGCTAAAGGGTTGAAGCCAAATGAAAAGCAGCGGGGTGAAGCGACATTCTTGGGATCACAACGAACAAACACTTCCCTAGTAGATTTGAAACGCCCTAAACCCGTCTTACTCCAAGGGAATGTTCTGGCAGACGCCGAGCAACCGGAGACTGGCGAGATCAAAGTCATCCGTGAAAATAATAATAGGAGAAGTCCGAGATGTTATGTTCAGGTCAAAAAGAAGGAGCAGACAGAAAAACAACAGAACAATGTAGATACTAGATTAAGGCATTTGGGGACTGTTACTGTGAGGCAACATATGTCAGGCCGAAGTCAGAATGTTGGAAATAGCTCCTCGGATCCAGATAAAGAGATAGCTAGTGAAAAGCAGGCCACAAAAGGGGATCAGCCGTCACAGAATGAGATTCTGTCGAACTCACAAACACCCAACGGATCTTCACTGGAACTCAGACGTCGCCAGCGAATTGTTCTTGACAACGATACTCTTCCAGATTCGGGAGAACAAGTCGCTGACGCCGATGCAAATGGCGGCGAGACCGAGAAAACACGAAGTCCCAAGCGTTGCTTTCAAAATAAGAAAGATTTGTTTAAAAGACAAGAAAATACAAAATTAGAAAACGGGTTCAGGAAATCGGGGAGTGTTACGTGTGTTCCAGTGTGCCCAAAGAAATCTGAAGGAGAGACCAGCACAGTTGCAGATAAAGAGAATGATAATAGGGTTGAAGATGTAAAGACATATCAACAGTTAGAGAAAAACAAGAGTTCTGGATTACAGAAAGTGAACACCATTCAATCAGACCTAACGCCTGGCAAATGCACACTTCGCCAAAAGGATACGAGGGATGATGCTGACCAACAGGCCACTGAAGCGAATACCAGGGGCGAGAATAAGCGGAAGGGAAGTCCTATATGTTATCTTCAGAGTAAAAAGAAAGGGCAACTGGAGCAGGTACGCAATGGAAAACAAGAAGCGGGGTTAAGATGTTCATTTAGCCCTGTTTGTGGCAAGAAACCGCCATGTCAGAGCAAGCAGGAGGTGGAGCTGGACCCGGTTCTGACTGAAGAGATGCCCTTTGTCATATACGTGAACAGTTCTTCCTCCAGGGCTGGCGGGTTTTTACTGCAAGACTCCAAAAACCAACCACCCCTGACTGCGTCTAGCAAAGCTTTGCTCGGTAAGACACCTGGGCGGGATTTAGTAAACAGCAACGCGGAGTCTGTCAATGTATCTGATCAAGATGAGACGAGTGTTCCATTGCCGAGTAGGAAGGATTTCCCTATACGAATTCGAGCAGTAAGAAAGCATGATACAAGCACCGAGTATCTCCCCTCGGTGACTAGACGATTGACTATAGAGAGTCCGGCGGAGAACCTGCTGGTACACAGTTCTTATATCCGACCCAATCCCAGACAACCGGAGAATATCAGAACTTTTGAAGTGTCTAGCCAAAGGAGGAGGTTCTATCTGGGAGAAGGAGATGAATTCATCAACACAGAGGGCACCAGACGCCTCATCTGTGAGACTGAATGTTTCTCTAGCAAGGATCCCACAACAAAACATCTTGTGGTGGAGAATGGAACCTCCAGCGTCATGCACGCCACCGTGAAGGTAGTTACCAGCAGCGTCCGAAAGAGAAAGAAGCGGTTTGCATCCCTGAATGTGCCCAGGCAGGTCAGTCAGGAGCCTACAATAACAAAGGACCTAGGGTCGGATGTAGGCAGGGATAGATCACCAATATGGCAAGCAAACGACCATTTTCGTAAAATCGGTAAATATATTGTTATCGGGAAAACCACAAACATGGGCTCCATACAGAAACTTTTGAGCAACCAGGAGCCGATGGCAATCAGCGCTGATACAGATCGAAGCACCAATGCTGTACACCCGACCTCGGCTGGGGAAGGGGAGTGTGGTGTTAGCCCGTGTCGATCTCCGTTGTCTAGTAGGATTTCCGGTAACGGAAGGGGAGACAACCACATTGTGGACAACAACAGCAGTTGCAACTACAGCTGCAACAACAACAAACAGCTACAATAACAACACAAACAGTGACAACAATATATATGTTTCCAAGAACTACAGCACGAATGTAAATTACCATTGAGAATAATCTCACATGAAGTAGCATATACTAGTCACACGGACAGTTGGAGAAGGATCTCAAAGAAATCGTTGCCTGTTGCGATCAAAAGTATACCATCGTCTAGCTCAACATTTGTTAATATCATATACCTGCGAGTCTACGCCCAAGATGTTGAATCGATAAATGAAACCCACATTTTCCCAATGAAGGAGCTTCTTCTTCTTCTTCTCTTCCAACTTGTACCTCATCGAAGTGTCGGGGGGAGATGTAATGTTTGTTGATGAGCTCTGTCAAGAGCACTATTAAGACTGATGTTCATTTCTGTAAGGCTGTTCTTAATGCCATCACTCCATCTTTTCCGAGGTCTTCCACTCGCTCTATACCCGCTCTATACCCGTTGTAACGTTTTAGTGGAGCTCGCTGTGACAGATAGTACCAGGTCATTCTTGTAGGTGTCCAAACCACTTCATTTGTTGTTCTTTAATGACCTAAGACTGGCTTTATTCCTAGCATTCGTCTGATTTCATGATTTCGTATTCTGTCTTTCCTTGAAACTCCTGCAGCTCTTCTACGGCATTTTATCTCTATTGTCACAATTTTACGTTCATTGGAGGATGTAAGTGTCCACGTTTGGCATTGATAGCATAGTGTTGGCCAAAAAATAGTTCTAATAAGATTCACTTAAGTACTCCGAGGTATTTGCTTGTGTGTCAACAGTGGAGATAGTTGACCCATTACTTGATTCGCTTGATGAAGGAGCTACAAGAAATAAATTGACATCTGTCCCTCTTTCTTTCACTCCGATCCTGGTTTCTGTACACAACCTCATGTAGAGATCTTGTCTTCGAAACGATACAGTAACCCAAGTGTGCACTTGAGATATATGTCTTGTTGAGATTCAAGCAGCTTGTTGCAGAGATGCCACTGGATCCCTCAACCAAACCATCCACCCTGCTGCATGAAAGCACCAGAAAGAAAACCTTTCTTCTTCTACATCCTTCCCCTTACACGGGAAATAAATTGTTATCGGGAAAACAACAAACATGGGCTCAATACAGAAACTTCTGCCCAACCAGTAGCCGATGGCAATCAGCGCTGATACAGATCGAAGCACCATTACGTTGGGGTTCATACTGAGGGGAGGATCTGAGCACCTATGGACATGTCCGGAGTCCAATGATGATAACCCAACTAACTAACCAACTAAGATCGAAGCACCAATGCTATATATCACGGGCGGTTGACAGCTAGGCTGCAATATCGGCAACACAATTGAGTCTAACACATCTGCTTTTGGCAAATCCCTAATTCGTCACCTGTTTGACATACTTGTAAAGGAAGGGAGAGTCCATTCTCCCCCACCCAAACAGAGCCTCTAAACCCACATACCAGTTGTAGCTTTTCACCCACAGGATTCTTCCCATGTGGATTCCGGGTGCCCATAATGAAGGATTCCAAAACAGCCTCTCTACAACGTAGCCAGCATGTCGTAAAATGCCACTAATTAGAACCTTGCTGAAATATCTTCTTGTTCTGTGTTCCCTAGCAGTAAACTCCGTCTCAAAGTCCTGGTTGTTCATCCACTGGGGCTAAGGTTTTGCATCAGGGTCTGAGTTTGGAGTGTATATCTGTTTTACTGGGTTACTTGTGTGCAAGTGGTTGCTCTTTGCCATTTCGCAGATGCACTCTGACTTGGAAGGAAGCTTCCAGTTAGTTGACTCCTAGGACATGCTTGTTGGGGAGACAGTGGGTCTATTCTTGTTTTCCCCATAATGGGGCACCGCAACCCACAGGGGAAGCTGAAAGATGATGTGCTGGACTGAAAGATGCAGATATCATCGCCTAGATGTAAACTACAACACAATGTATGAGCTATTTAAGATCCCATGCAGAAGAGCACTATTGATTTGTCCTCATTCATAATCACCATATGCCTTGCCGACAGACAACAGTTTGTGTGCTGACTCTCCTCTATACCACGTCAACAATCTTCTCGCTGAGTCTTCCTCTGTCGCTGTATTCCACACATCTTTTCAGTGGTCACAACATGTTCCAGTTCCTTCTCATAAGAAGAAGAAAACTGGAACATGATATCATCATACATGTTTGTAAAACAGCCAATGATTGACATTCGTCTGTTGCCACAAGAAAGATTAAAGATGAGTTAATAAACTAAACACCATTTTGTCATTTAAAAATGTTCCAAGTTTAATTATTGAGTGTAGTGGCATGTAACTGGATATCTCAACCGAAACAAGACATCATGGACATGTGTACATGGATAGACATGTGTACATGGACAGACATGTCTACAGACTGGAACATCTTTAGGATGGTCAACACAGACATTTCCCTAACTATGTACATCAACCTTTGACCCCCAAGAGTTCAGAACCTCACACACTGCATACATACAATAAATACACATACAATTCCTTTAACCATCCACCCATGCATCCATCCATCCATGCATCCACCCATGCATCCATCCATCCATCCATCCATGTGTCTGCCTGGTGCTCTGATTACAGAAGCTCAAATCAAGAACAAACTGACTAACAAAACTGAATGTTATCTCCCCTCTCCCCCCATTCTGATTTTTTTTTTTTTAAATTGAACCACCCATCATTATCATGTGCCATGCTGACAAGATCAGGCAGCCATAATTTTCCTCCCAAGTGATCCTTGCACTGATGAAGGCGTCCTAGCCAGAACATCCACTCGCTCACTTGTGTAATAGGCTTTAGGTTAAGGGATTAAAACTAAGACAATGTGAAGGTAAGAGCTGACAGATGCATACAAAAAGGTATTAAAACTAAGACAATGTGAAGGTAGGAGCTGTACACGGCGCATACCTGAAAGTATGCGTAAAACTAAGACAATGTGAAGGTAAGAGCTGACAGATGCATACAAAAAGGTATTAAAACTAAGACAATGTGAAGGTAAGAGCTGACAATGCATACAAAAAGGTATTAAAACTAAGACAATGTGAAGGTAGGAGCTGACAGATGTTTACAAAAAGGGATTACAACTAAGACAATGTGAAGGTAAGAGCTGACAGATGTATACAAAAAGGGATTACAACTAAGACAATGTGAAGGTAAAGGCTGACTCAAATACAAAAATGTATTAAAACTCTAAGACAATGTCTGAAGGTAAGACGGGGACAGATGTATAGCTAAGGGATTAAAATTAGAACAATGTGAAGGTAAGAGCTGACAGATGTATACAAAAAGGGATTAAAATTAGGACAATGTGAAAATAAGAGCTGACAGATGTATACAAAAAAGTTCCAAATTAGGGTGTTGTGTTAAGGTCAGAGTTGATCAGATGTATAAGAAAAAGAGATTAAAACTAAGACAATGTGAAGGGAAGAGCTGACAGATCAGTTACAAAACAGGTGATTAAAACTAAAGAGCAATGTGAATGCTAAGAGCTGACAGATGTATACAAAAAGGGATTAAAATTAGGACAATGTGAAGGTAAGAGTTGACAGATGTATACAAAAAAAGGATTAAACTAAGACAATGTGAAGGTAAGAGCTGACAGATGTATACAAAAATGTATTAAAACTAAGACAATGTGAAGGTAAGAGCTGACAGATGTATACAAAAATGGATTAAAACTAAGACAATGTGAAGGTAAGAGCTGATAGATGCATACAAAAAGGGATTTAAACTAAGACAATGTGAAGGTAAGAGTTGACAGATGTATACAAAAAAATGGTATTACAACTAAGACAATGTGAAGGTAAGAGCTGACAGATGCATACAAAAATGGATTAAAACTAAGACAATGTGAAGGTAAGAGTTGAATCTTTCTCAGCAATTCAGTTCACAAGTCCCTATTTTCTTCTTTAACAATGCACTAGAAATGATCCTCGCCTGAGTCAAACACCCCAAATATATCAATACTATCTCTGCAACTTTCCGACTAAAATTAAAAATGACACTATAGTCACACAGTAAAATGTGAATCCACACTTATTGTTTAAAAAAAAAGTCTTGCAAAATCACATATACAAAATTAAGACTCCACTTTCCTCAAACTTGAACATGATTAAAAATGCAAGAGTTGGTAAAACAGTTGAGCAAATTAAACAAAAATGGTGTGAAACATAAACATCGAAATATTTCCGTCATGTCACAACAATGGACAACTTGATTATTTGACGCACAACAGTCAGCTGGCATTAACTCGACTCAGCTCAATCACACAAACACTCAGTTTTCCTGCAGGTCAAATGTACTATGTCCTGTTATGTAAACGCCGTCAGCAGTCAACACCTGCGGCCAAAACTATTCAGTAACTCCGATTAAAGATGTATCATGATGCTGACTACTTGTGACCCTCCACCCATGGGTTGTTGTTCCCATACAACCCTACAGCACAATATCATCTTTTCGTCTAGAACCGTGGTTTTCAACCTTTTTCAGGTGGCGCCGCCTTGAATATATGGCACAACAACTCCTTCCCTCCTTTTAAAAAAATTTGACCCAAAAAAGGAGGAGGAGGGGGGGGGGGGGGGTTGGGTCAAAGTGAAATTAATAAGAACTTGGGGAAAAGCAGCCACATAAGTCATACAACATAAGATCATTGCATTTGTGTGTTTTCTGGATAGTTTAAACATTATTTTTTTTATTTTAAAATTTATAATTAAACTGATAAAATATCAGTATAACAGATTATTACAAGAACAAATGTACTCATTTTCAATACCACTGGACACGATACTTGACCCCCTACCCCTTCCCTCAGGGAGAAAACCACGGCTCTAGTGAAAGACCAAAAAGTACAAACATCATGACTAATTCCTATCCATGGTGAGTTTTGCGTGCAAACACGAGGAAGCACGCACATGCTTTTCTCACAACATGCCTCTCGCTATCATAACATCTCAGAATGCTACACAAGAGGCCAGACATGCCCTAAACACAACAACATGCTGTCCACACACAACAACAACATGCCCTCCACACAACAAAATGCAGTCACACAACAACAACATACAGTCACACAACAACAACATGCCCTCCACACAACAACATGCAGTCATACAACAACAACATGCAGTCACACAACAACAACATGCCCTCCACACAACAATATGCAGTCACACAACAACAACATGCCCTCCACACAACAACATGCAGTCATACAACAACAACATGCCCTCCACACAACAACATGCAGTCATACAACAACAACATGCCCTCCACACACAACATGCCCTCCACACACAACATGCCCTCCACACAACAACATGCAGTCACACAACACAGAAAATGAAAGCAATCAATGGTGAAAGAAACTGCAGGTGAAGATAATGTGCAACAAATTCATGGCAGAACCCGCCTGTACAGGGATCAGACGCGGACACAGATATACAGCATAACAACAATGGACAGAGTCAAGCATGATGTCATGTCGGCACTTTCTCCAAGTGTCAAATAAGGTCCAACTGTCAACATCTACTGAAGGATTCATGATGGCATGTCATTACGGCACTTTCCCCAAGTGTCCAATGAGTGCCAAATGTCAAAATCTGCAGATTCTTGATGTCAGAACCTGCCCAGCTGACATACAATTTCCCTTGAACAATCAACTTCTAAAACACATTCGTGTTGGATTCCTGTCCAAGAACAATCCATACATGGGGTCTCTGTCTTAGAACATCCACACACTGGGTTCATCCTAGAACAACCACACACTGGGTTCACCCTAGAACATCCACACACTGGGTCACCCTAGAACATCCACACACTGGGTTCACCCTAGAACATCCACACACTAGGTTCACCCTAGAACATCCACACACTGGGTTCACCCTAGAACATCCACACACTGGGTTCACCCTAGAACATCCACACACTGGGTTCACCCTAGAACAACCACACACTGGGTTCACCCTAGAACATCCACACACTGGGTCACCCTAGAACATCCACACACTGGGTTCACCCTAGAACATCCACACACTGGGTTCACCCTAGAACATCCACACACACTGGGTTCATCGTAGAACATCCACACACTGGGTTCATCCTAGAACATCCACACACTGGGTTCACCCTAGAACAACCACACACTGGGTTCACCCTAGAACATCCACACACACTGGGTTCATCCTAGAACATCCACACACTGGGTTCACCCTAGAACATCCACACACTGGGTCACCCTAGAACATCCACACACTGGGTTCACCCTAGAACAACCAAACACTGGGTTCCCCCTAGAACATCCACACACTGGGTTTATCCTAGAACATCCACAGACTGGGTTCACCCTAGAACATCCACACACTGGGTTCACCCTAGAACATCCACACACTGGGTCACCCTAGAACAACCACACACTGGGTTCACCCTAGAACATCCACACACTGGGTTCGCCCTAGAACAACCACAAAGTGGGTTCCCCCTAGAACATCCATACACTGGGCTCATCATAGAACATCCACACACTGGGTTCACCCTAGAACATCCACACAATGGGTTCACCCTAGAACATCCACATACTGGGTCACCCTAGAACATCCACACACTGGGTTCACCCTAGAACATCCACACACTGGGTCACCCTAGAACAACCACACACTGGGTTCACCCTAGAACATCCACACACTGGGTTCGCCCTAGAACAACCACAAAGTGGGTTCCCCCTAGAACATCCATACACTGGGCTCATCCTTGAACATCCACACACTGGGTTCACGCTAGAACAACCACACACTGGGTTCACCCTAGAACAACCACACACTGGGTTCACCCTAGAACATCCACACACTGGGTTCATGCTAGAACAACCACACACTGGGTTCACCCTAGAACAACCACACACTGGGTTCACCATAGAACAACCACACACTGGGTTCACCCTAGAACATCCACACACTGGGTTCACCCTAGAACATCCACACACTGGGTCACCCTAGAACATCCACACACTGGGTTCGCCCTAGAACAACCACAAAGTGGGTTCCCCCTAGAACATCCATACACTGGGCTCATCATTGAACATCCACACACTGGGTTCACACTAGAACAACCACACACTGGGTTCACCCTAGAACAACCACACACTGGGTTCACCCTAGAACATCCACACACTGGGTTCACCCTAGAACATCCACACACTGGGTTCACCCTAGAACAACCACACACTGGGTTCACCCTAGAACATCCACACACTGGGTTCACCCTAGAACATCCACACACTGGGTCACCCTAGAACATCCACACACTGGGTTCGCCCTAGAACAACCACAAAGTGGGTTCCCCCTAGAACATCCATACACTGGGCTCATCATTGAACATCCACACACTGGGTTCACGCTAGAACAACCACACACTGGGTTCACCCTAGAACAACCACACACTGGGTTCACCCTAGAACATCCAAACACTGGGTTCACCCTAGAACAACCACACACTGGGTTCACCCTAGAACAACCACACACTGGGTTCACCATAGAACAACTACACACTGGGTTCACCCTAGAACATCCACACACTGGGTTCACCCTAGAACATCCACACACTGGGTCACCCTAGAACATCCACACACTGGGTTCACCCTAGAACAACCACAAAGTGGGTTCCCCCTAGAACATCCATACACTGGGCTCATCATAGAACAACCACACACTGGGTTCGCCCAGGAAACTTTCATACACTAGGTCTCTGTCCAAAAACACTGACACATTGGGTCTGACAGCAACATAATCAACAGGTGACAAACACAACAAAGTATTTACAATATGTATGGGAAAACCTCACAGCGGACCTTCACAGAAATTCTCATCACAGAATGTACCTGCAACAGTTGCAGCAAATCAACAACAGTCTGGCCGGCAGCACCACTGACACAGCAAGATGCTGCCGGCAAACATATCTGCAGCAACAGCAACAACAACAACAACAACAACAGCATTGCTAATCAACATGTGTCAAATCTTGACGTTTACCCGTATCACAACGATGGAAAATACACTGATACAGTTGCTAAATGTGGCCACTTGTACAGACAAGAGGTTTACAGACAAGAGGTTTATAGACAGCTAACCCATGGAGTCAGAGGCATGCATCTTCTTCTTCTAAGAATGAGTATCCCCACTGGTCAACCATTTCCACTCTCTTATGTCACTGCAACAGAAGGCTCTCTGCCTATGATTTTTAGGTGTTCTGAGTACACAGGACCAGACCGAACTTCCACAGACCAATCGGCACTCTGTGGGTGATGTGGTCAACATCATGCCGGCCACCTTTACTTCCCAGGACTTTACCTCGTACCTTATTTAAGGCTGAGTCAACACGGCAGCCAAGTCCTTTATGAAAAAAGTCTGGCTCTGTTCAGGGTTGAACTCATGACCTCCAGACCTGTAGGCGAGCATCTTGCCGCTACACTGCGGCGGCCCACAAAGGGGCAACAAATGCAGCTGACAAATCTTTTTTTTTCAAGTATTCAGAAGCCATGAGTTGTTAACCCCTAGGCTCGGTACTACGGATATCGCAACCACTCGGCCTTGATTCCATGATAGATACCGTAAATCTGGGAGAAATGTGGCTTCTCTGCCTACCCCCTGGCGTGAAACCGGACCACAAGGAGTTCGTCACACGGTTGCCGCGAAGTCAGGTTTAGCCAACTACGCTAGCCAGCCGGGCGGCTCATTAAATAACAACTACAACTGGCATCTGAACAGCAAGACAACTCCCTACAACATGACTGATAACGACTGCAAAACATGACTGATACAGTCACAAACTCCACATCTTCTAGTTTCGCTGGCTTCCCCTCGAAATCTTGAAAGACGACTAATTCTCAAGATCTTTTATAAACCAAAATTGTCAAACTTAAAAAACAAAACAAAACAAAAACAAAAATATCTACTGAAACAGACATTAAAACATTGCAAGATGAAAGGTAGAAAATGATTGCAACATGTCACAAGTATGAGTCACATCGTAGGAAATTAGACATAGTTAATACATAACAGAAACAACAGTAACGATGACAGATCACGTATCTGGTCGGTGGGTGATACCACCTACAAGCGCAACAAGGACCGTTTTGTATGTCTAGTGCTGTCACGTACAAATAGCATAGATCAGTCTTTCGCAATCTGGTCAACCAAAGACTCCCCGCAGTCAGCAGAACAAATATCTATGACTTCATTCAAAAAGGAAAAAAAATGTTTAAAAAAAACTTAAGGTTAAAATGCAATCCTTTCTGCGCTTCCGTTATTTTAAAATTATACATTTGTCAAATATGGCTACTAAAACGTATGGTGCCCACAGCAGACCTTCGAAAATATGGGAGGGGGTGGGGGGGCTCTACAAGTCTCGCCTAATTAGGCATTCGCTGGCCCACATAACATGCGTGCAGCTGGCCACTGACGCCACGTACAAGGGAGACTATACAACAACCCCCAGATACCAGGTCGGCCAGTCATACCATACTACATAAAAATTTCTCATTTCCAAAAATATCTCATGCCAGATTTACCTTCTCAACTCTTTTAGTTCCAAGCAACATATGACGTGTAGCCCACTTGCCTTACTGAACCCCAGTCATCACGCTGTGTATTTTCTAACTATATGTTTGATCACAATAACTAAAAATACCTGGCTCAAGCATTGTAATTCCAGTGTACCTAGCCTCCGACAGAAATACACTCATGATTTAAAAAAATTTTTATTTCCCCCTTTAAATTTCTGGGGATGAAAAAGTTTAAACCAAAACGGTATGAACCTGGCTTTTCGCTAAATCTAGATAAAAACATGGTAATATCTTCTTGTCAACGTCCAAACACATTTATGATATCTGTGTGTGTTGCTCCTTGCAAGGCATTTTCAGGTCTGTGTATGACAGCACCCCCCAAAAAACACACAATTGCTTCCTGCAGCCCCATGTCTGAGATGTACAATGAATGCTTGTCACAAAATTACAGCTACTGCTAAAACGGCTGTCACATCCATCACTATCCAAACTGGCATAGATTCTTTAGACACATCTGTTACAGGGTTATGTCCTCGGGATAGCAGTTTCACCCATCGGGTATTCACAACAGTTCCACATACATTTTAAATATACTGTCATCATTGCCAGATTGCCAGGCTCGGCATATTCTAAAGAAAAATCACAGAATGAAGCTTTTATTTTTCTGCAATTTCGGCCAAACCAAGAGCTTACATGTCTTGCTGGGTTTAGTTTTGTCTGAAGACTTAGAGAAATCTGGCAGCCAGCATGATCTCAGCAAGCCAGGATCTAGACTCTGTGGACCGCTGAGATTTTTTTCTTCTTCTTCTGCATTCATGCAAAGATGTACATTTGTTGTGCCCATTAGCAATATGTCCGCAATATTTGTGTCTTCCGGCCGACACATCCAACTTGTGCCGGCATTTGTTGCTTCAGCTACATTCCTGAGGTGGAGACTTTGTTAAGTCAGTGCGGTCTGAGGTGGTGGTACCTAGACAAGACAATCACCAGCAGCTGTGTGTATAGCTCTGGATGTCATCTCTATATACGAGCAGTGAGCATGTCCCCTGTAGAAACAGGTCTGTGGTGAGTTTATAAAACCAATCATTGGCTTAGTGAGGGAATAGTCAATGACTTGCTACAGGACTCTGTTGTATACAGACTCCAACCATGGGAGAATCATCCCCTCTCTCTGAGGCACTGTGAGCTTTCTGGAGACTGGTTGAAGCCTGAGACACGGGTGTGGCCGATGCAGCGATGGTGAAGGGGTAGTGTGAGTTCACATGGGGCTGTGACCAGTTCTGTTGGGGACATGCATAATGACCAGCAGGGTATCCTGATAAAGTCACACCAAAAGGATGACCACTGGTCGAGATGAGGTCAGTCTGGGAGAGAGCAACAGCCGAGGTCGAGCCAATCAGCATGGTTGGGCTGGTGATGACTGTGTGTTGCTGTGGGACTGCCCGCAGGACCCGAGGATGTTGCGGCAGGTTACCAAAGGTGACTAGGCTTTGTGTGGAGCCATTGTGAAGTGACGTCAGGCCTGACAAGTCTACGGGTAAACTGGAAGACGAGAACGAGGATGAGGAGGAGGATAATAATACTTGTGGGTCATAGTGTGTCACTGGCCGCTGTAAGGATAACGGGACAGCTGAAGTATCGTACACAGATCCACCAATTATCACAGCGGAGGATGGAGGGGATGTCATTCCCGCATGGTGGAGGGAAGTGGATGATGATGATGATGGCTGAGAACTGCGGCTCATGTACGAATGTCTGGATGGCTGGCTGAACACGACACTTCCCATCAACATGCCTGTGCCTGATGACAAACTGATCTGCTGCGGGTCGCTGGACCCATGCCGGGACATGACTGAGTCAACCCCAGCCCAACTGTTCTGCTGACTGATGTGATTGTGCTGCAGCTGCGGTTGATAATGCTGCTGCTGCTGATGGTGATGCTGAGCCCGGTGCTGCTCAACTGACACTACGTGCTGTGAGCTTCTGTTGCCGCCGCCACGGTGCGACTGGTGAGCTGGAGGTGGCCGAGACTGACCCAGGCCCACCGACGAAGGACTCTCACAATCCATGGAGGAGAAGTTTGAAGACACAGGCCCAACATCCTCCTCGCGCAGCAGCAGTTGCTGGCGGTGCAGCCCTTGAACAGCGGCAGCAGAACCACCAGAGATCAGCTGGGTGTGAGCGTGTAAGTGGTTGTGGTACTGGTGACTAGGATCTGACGGTGCTCGTCCACTCAAATGACCGCCAACTGGGGACATCACAAACACAATCAAAGATATTAGACTTTTTCAAGCAAGCAATCTAACATTACATTCATATCAAAAACAGATCCTAGAAGTATACGACAAATGTCCTTTGTGCCCAACCACAGAAAAACACACACAAAAAAACCAAAAAATAAAATTCACAGACATTCTTTTTATTCTTTGCATTCACTTAGTAAATTATTAGGCAGTTCTGGCTATTTGTCCACTTGTGAACTTGAGTCTTGTTCCAGAACTTGATTTATGTGTGCATATCTGTTTTACAGACCTGACGTATTTATATGCAGATTGCTGGTTTCCCATCTCTCAAGCTGATGCACTCCTACTTCAAAGGAAACACCCCTAGTTACTCGACCTTTGCATCATGTTTGTTAGAGGGACAGTGGGTCATTCTCTTTAAACTGTCAACACTATGAGGTAAATCAGATCTGCTCAAGTCGCAGAAAGGAACGTACGGATCAAACCAATAATGAAACAGGCAAAATAAAGAACTACCAATATAATGGAAGCAACAGACATGAACGTAACCCAACAGCAAACATTAACAGCCAACAGGCAAATCATGGCAGGGGCAGACAACTGTCATCGCTGAAGGGGAAAAGATCACTAACTCTTAACATCATGGCAGGGGCAGACAACTGTCATCGCTGAAGGAGAAAAGATCACTAACTCTTAACATCATGGCAGGGGCAGACAACTGTCATCGCTGAAGGGGAAAAGATCACTAACTCTTAACATCATGGCATGGTTGTGATCGCGTGCATAAACTGGATCTTCTCCTTCTTGGCATTCACTGACTGTAAATGCCGGCAGAAAGTTCCAGTTTTTCGTCCATATTTGGATTTAAGTCTAGTTCTAGAAGTAGAGGGAGTTGCCATGGCGGAGCGGCTAGACACTCACCTAGGATCGGAAGGTCATGGGTTCGCTCCCTGGTAGAGCCGGACTTAAAAATGACCATGGCTTCCAGGTCGACCCATCCTTGAGTGGGTACCGGGTGCAGTCCTGGGAAGTAAAGGCGACTGGCATGATGCTGACCACATCACCCATTTTGTGCTGATTGGTCTAAATAATATAGGTCTAGCCCTATATGCCTAACGATGCGGAAAAGGGTCCTTGACTTTTTACTTTCTAGAACTAGAGTTTTACCAAGGCATCCATTTGACAGAAGACATGGCTTCAAGTGTGCAGACTGTTGGCTTCTGAGAGGTACTCCAACCTCAAAGGAAATACCCTTGATTAGTTGACTTTTACAACATGCTTATAATGGGAACAGTGGGTCTTGTCTATTGTCCTGACACAATGGGACCCAGGAGCACAGGCAGGGACTTGGGTCCGTATATTCCCCACAATGTAGCAGTTCAGGGCTATTCAACTGGCAGCTTGCAGGCCCAATCTGGCCCGCAGAGACCCACCAATTATTGTCAAAAAAGTTAAATATAGTGATTTAAAAAAAAAAAATTTTATTACACCATGTTTCTGTAAAGTCTGTAAAAACCAGCTGTGTAGAATGTGTCAACAGAAAATGTTTTTCAGGAATCTTTAAATGCAGTCACACAAAGAAACCAACATAGGAACAGAAAATGTCATTAGTTCTGTTGGCAGCCACAGGTAATAAGACAGGCTGGAAAGAATCAAGTAACGGGTAGGAAAGCAACCGCTGCACTGGACAGTCAATAAAGGTGAGATATTTATTGGACAGGAGGGTATAAAAAAACAGCAGCATAGTCCTGACAGTTCGAGCATAGATTAGTAAGAAACTCTCCTTAATGGTGACTCTGGTATGCATAAAACTAATTACATTGGGTGCCGCAGGATATTAGCGGAACACCTGCTAGTAATCTTGTTATCAGATCATATTTAGATTTTTGTGAACGTCCAGTTACACAGAAATCACAACCAGACCATAGATTGCCGGACACGATTGTGTACTAACAAACCGAATCAGTAACAGTGTTTTAAGTTATCTAAATTTTAATAATTTAGGTAAATACTTGATGCCTCAGCTAGTAATAATAAGAGAGCAAGTGGGAATGTGAAAATCGTGCATTTAACAATAACTGGATACTGAATATTTATTTATATCACCAACTAGCCTTATTCGAAACCAGTGTGCTTGTTGTGCAATGAATGAGTGTTGGCAGTAAAGTACAGCATGAAGCGGCACTTTACAATAAAACATGCAGATTTTGGAAAATCATATCCAGAAGGTTTCAATACTGAGATATCAAAGATTCAGTCGTTGATTGCTGCTTATCAGCAAAGCAGCAGAATTCTTGTACAAGCTTGTAAAAAAAAGAAAAAAAATCTAAAGTGGCTTCTTTGTATGTTTCGTGGATATTAGGTTTCTTGTGCACAAATCCATATTAAACTAACAGTGGACAGTTGTTATTATTATTAATATGACAATGCAATTGACGTGACATTGCTAACATTTGTTTATAATCCAACCGCAACTTAGAAATACGTGTTTTTCAATTAAAAGTGACCATTAATTAATCATTACGAAAGATTGTAGTTCACTTTACGTTATAATGGTTTACAACCCTGTTCCATTTATACTGACAAAGGCTAAGCCTTTGGCATAACAGATTTAGAGTGTATTAAATTTAGACACTGAAAATTTTCTCAACTGTAATGTATACTTGGGCTCGGCCCACTGGCCTGCGACGACCACATTTTCAATATTCTGGCCCACGAGTAAACTTGAATAGCCCTGTCGTGGGTAATTACACCAGTTCTGTGTTGGTTTATTACTGCTTTTTTCTTTTTTCTGAGGAAGAAATGGAGGGGGGGCTTCCCACATATTGCTCTTATCTGTCCTCTTCTTATCTTCTAGGGTATGATATATCAATAAGTCTACAAAAGGACTGCAATGATAAATTTGGTATACAATTTTGCCCGCACAAAACTGGTTGTAACAAATAAGTAAACCAACAACAAGAATCAACAATGCTGGGAACCAGATACCATCGGAACACGCTGTTCAGCTGTTTAACACACTTATATACCGGCTACAATGAATTGTGGGGCTTCGGTGACCCCGGCGTCGCCCCTGCAATCAAACAATGTGTCAGACAGCTGTCAGATGTTTGACATTTCAGAATGTAATACAAGCAATCACATCTCTTACGCACACATGCCACAGTTTGATATTTTCACATTTTTTCACATTCTACACCACACGGCCTGGTATAACAATCACAAAACAGCACATCTTATTATAATGCATGCTCCACTATCTTGCACGCTTCACCATCTTGCACGCTTCACCATCTTGCACATCTCACCATCTTGCACATCTCACCATCTTGCACATCTCACCATCTTGCACATCTCACCATCTTGCACATCTCACCATCTTGCACATCTCACCATCTTGCACATCTCACTATCTTGCACATCTCACCATCTCACCATCTTGCATCTTCACATCTCATCATCTTGCACATCTCACTATCTTGCACCCTTCACCATCTTGCACATCTCACCATCTTGCACATCTCACCATCTTGCACGCTTCACCATCTTGCACATCTCACCATCTTGCACATCTCACCATCTTGCACATCTCACCATCTTGCACATCTCACTATCTTGCAATCTTCACCATCTTGCACATCTCACTATTCGGAATGCTTCACCATCTTGCACATCTCAATATCTTGAATGCTTCACCATCTTGCTCATCTCACTACCTTGCACATCTCACCATCTTGCACATCTCACCATCTTGCACATCTCACCATCTTGCACATATCACCATCTTGCGCATCTTACCATCTTGCACATCTTGCACATCTCACCATCCTGCACATCTCACCATCCTGCACATCTCACCATCCTGCACATCTCACCATCTTGCTTGCACGCTTCACCATCTTGCACATCTCACTGTCCGGAATGCTTCACCATCTTGCACATCTCAATATCTTGAACGCTTCACTATCTTGCTCATCTGACTATCTTGCTCATCTCACTATCTTGCACATCTCACCATCTTGCACATCTCACCATCTTGCACATCTCACCATCTTGCACATCTCACCATCTTGCACATCTCACCATCTTGCACATCTCACCATCTTGCTCATCTCACCATCTTGCACATCTCACTATCTTGCACATCTCACCATCTTGCACATCTCACTATCTTGCACGCTTCACCATCTTGCACATCTCAATATCTTGAACGCTTTACCATGTTGCTCACCTCACTATCTTGCTCATCTCACTATCTTGCACATCTCACCATCTTGCACATCTCACCATCTTGCACATCTTACCATCTTGCACATCTCACTATCTTGCACATCTCACCATCTTGCACATCTCACCATCTAGCTCATCTCACTATCTTACATGCTTCATTATCTTGCACATCTGACTACCTTGCACGCTTCACCATCTTGAACATCTCCCTATCTTGCACGCCTGGCTATCCTACATTTCTTACTATCTTCACTGTCTTGAACATCTCCCTATCTTGCACGCCTGGCTATCCTACATTTCTTACTATCTTCACTGTCTTGAACATCTCCCTATCTTGCACGCCTGGCTATCCTGCATTTCTTACTATCTTCACTGTCTTGAACATCTCCCTATCTTGCACGCCTGGCTATCCTACATTTCTTACTATCTTGTCAGTTTATATTTGTGGGACTGTCTTGAACATCTCCCTATCTTGCACGCCTGGCTATCCTACATTTCTTACTATCTTCACTGTCTTGAACATCTCTTTATCTTGCACGCCTGGCTTTCTCTTTCACACCTCACTATAATACAGAGGATTGTCAGTTTATATTTGTGGGACCAGGTGATACAACTGGAAGTCATGTAAACACCGCCTCAAAGAATAACAAGATAGCTGGAGAATTACCAGAATAGCCGGCACAGAATAGTCTGCACAGAATAGTCGGCACAGAATAGTCTGCACAGAATAGTCGGCACAGAATCGTCTGCACAGAATAGTCAGCACAGGTAACTTCCCTAGCTGACAACAAAGTTAACTGTCATTACTGACCGCACTTAACATTTCTGTACAGCAGGAAGAAAGTTTTGGGGATGGTGTGGGTGTGTGTGTGTGTGTGTTGTGTGTGTGAGTGTGTGTCCATATGAGTCTGAGGATCTCAGACCACACAGCTAGTGCTGTCACTAAGGATTTTGAAGATATGAATGTTCTTCCTCCCCTCCACAAGACAAAAACACATAACCTTAACGAGGAACCGACACTCTTAATACAAGTAAGCCAGATCTGTAAAATGGATGAACAAAACTAAAGATCTGGAATAAGATCATGAAGTCCAGAAGTAAATGAACAGCCAGGACTTTCTGCCAGAATTTACAGACAATGAACGTGAAGAAGAAGAAGAAGAATCAGAACTCCAATAGCTGCTAAAATACCTTGATCATCAAAGAAGACACCTGATGAACATAAGAATACTGAACACTTGTCTTACCTGCAGGGCTGCCAGCGCTAGTGTCCATGGCGGGACTGGTCGAGGTACTGCTGCTGGTGTTTGTACTTTCATCTGAAGTCTTCTTGAAAAAATTGTGCTGCAGGGCATAGTAAGGGGTAATCCGTGTTTTGGGATCATAATCCAGCATCCGTAGGATAAGATCCTTGAACTTGAGGTAGTCCGGGACTCCGTGTCCCGCCTCACCTGTCCTCCGACCCCCAGGACCACCACTTTCAGCACCAAGGACGTCGTGAAGTTTTCTCGAGTGTGGAGGCTTGCACTGAAACAACAGGACATCACTTTAACTTACATACACATTGTAACAACAGGAGATCACTTTAACTTACACACACATATTGTAACAACAGTACATCACTTTAACTTACACACATATTGTAACAACAGTACATCACTTTAACTTACACACACATATTGTAACAACAGTACATCACTTTAACTTATACACAAATATTGTAACAGTACATCACTTTAACTTACACACACATATTGTAACAACAGTACATCACTTTAACTTACACACAAATATTGTAACAACAGTACATCACTTTAACTTACACACATATTGTAACAACAGTACATCACTTTAACTTACACACATATTGTAACAACAGTACATCACTTTAACTTATACACACATATTGTAACAACAGTACATCACTTTAACTTACACACATATTGTAACAACAGTACATCACTTTAACTTACACACATATTGTAACAACAGTACATCACTTTAACTTACACACATATTGTAACAACAGTACATCACTTTAACTTACACACACATATTGTAACAAAGTACATCACTTTAACTTATACACAAATATTGTAACAACAGAACATCACTTCAGCTGGTACTTTGTAACAGGACATGACTTTAACTTACACACACTGTAACAACAGGAGTTGACTATTGATAACTAACTGTAACAATAGGACTCGACTTTTGAAAACTAACTGTAACAACAGGACATAACTTTAACATACACACACACTGTGACAACAGGACATGACTTTTGATAACTAATTGTAACAACAGGAATTAACTTTAGCAGGCACTCTTTAACAAAAGAACATGACTTCTGAGTGCTAACTGAAACAACAGTAAATTAATTTACCTGGTACTCTGTAACAACAGGAAATGACTTTAGCAAGTAAACTGTAACAACAGGACATGACTTTGGCTAACTAACTATAACAACAGGACAGGATTTTAACCAGTCGGCAAGCCCTAATTACAGGACATTAATTCAACTAACAGATATACTGTAACAACAAGGAGACATTAATTCAGCTAATGGATCTACTGTAACAATAAGGAGACATTAATTCAGCTAATGGATCTACTGTAACAATAAGGAGACATTAATTCAGCTAATGGATCCACTGTAACAACAAGAAGACAGTAATTCAGCTAATGGATCTACTGTAACAACAAGGAGACATTAACTCAGCTAATGCATTTACTGTAACAACAAGGAGACATTAACTCAGTAACAACAACAACAAGAAGACATTAACTCAGCTAATGGATCTACTGTAACAACAAGAAGACATTAATTCAGGCTAATGGATCTACTGTAACAACAAGAAGACATTAATTCAGGCTAATGGATCTACTGTAACAACAAGAAGACATTAATTCAGCTAATGGATCTACTGTAACAACAAGAAGACATTAATTCAGGCTAATGGATCTACTGTAACAACAAGAAGACATTAATTCAGCTAATGGATCTACTGTAACAACAAGAAGACATTAATTCAGCTAATGGATCTACTGTAACAACAAGAAGACATTAATTCAGCTAATGGATCTACTGTAACAACAAGAAGACATTAATTCAGCTAATGGATCTACTGTAACAACAACAAGACAGTAATTCAGCTAATGGATCTACTGTAACAACAAGAAGACAGTAATTCAACTAATGGATCTACTGTAACAACAAGAAGACATTAACTGATCCCCCCTAAAAAAGAACAAGTGTAGCCGCAGAAAGCCAAGGTTTTCAGTACCTTTTTGTTGTCTTTAGACTTGCGAGGGATGTAGGTCCCATCTGGCAACTGATCAAAGTACTTGCGGGTCTTCTGGGCCTGGTCCAGCAAGTGTTTGGGTGGCATGCCCAGTACTTCCACAATCTTCATCATTTGGTCAAACTGGCAACAAACAACAATCAGATTTCTGTAGACGGCTGGCAGCAAGTGGTGATGATGATACAAGTGATGAGGATGCAAGTGGTGGTGACGACAGTAGTGGGAATGACAGGGATGATGATAGTGGTGGGAATGACAGGGATGACGGCAGTGGTGGGAATGACAGGGATGAAGGCAGTGGTGGGAATGACAGGGGTGACGGCAGTGGTGGGAATGACAGGATTGATGATAGTGGTGGGGATATGTCAGTGTTTACAACAGTGATAATGTTACAACAATGACAGTGATAATGCTGACGACAATGACAATGCTGATGACAATGACGATGCTGACGACAATGACAGTGATAATACTGATAACAATGACAGCGGTTATGATGGCGATATCTTCTGCTTTTGCATTCAGCCTTAAAAGGACATAAAATGTGTTGTGGGTTACAGCTAGGCTGCATCATCTGCACGTTATATGTCCAAATGATCCACTTTCTGCAAATCCATAAGTAGTGTTCCCTTTTTCTGTTATGACATACTTATCAAGGAGCAGTCTACTCCGATCCAAACCCACATGTGGATGATGATATCAAAGTAAGAACAATAAAAAAAAACAAAGATGACAGTGACAATGACACTGATGATGACAGTGATATTGACACATGATGATGACGACAGTGATAATGACAGTGCTGATACCTCGTTGGACCCAGCAAAGAGAGGCTCCCCTGTGTGCATCTCCACCAGGATACAGCCCAGGCTCCACATGTCGATGGCCAGATCATAGGCAATTCCCCAAGAGCACTTCCGGAGACCGGTAGAAGCGAGACTGGATGTACTGGTAGATCTGAGGAAGAAACACACACCCACATGATCACTCATATACAAGACAACCACTGTACCAACTAATGAACACAAGACAACCACTGTACCAACTAAGAACACAAGACAACCACTGTACCAACCAATAAACACATGACAACCACTGTACCAACTAATGAAGACAAGACAACCACTGTACCAACCAATGAACACATGACAACCACTGTACCAACTAATGAACACAAGACAACCACTGTACCAACTATTGAACACATGACAACCACTGTACCAACTAATGAACACATATCATTGACTGTACCAACTAATGAACTCATATCCACTGTACCAACTATTGAACACAAGACAACCACTGTACCAACTAATGAACACAAGACAACCACTGTACCAACTAATGAACACACATCATCCACTGTACCAACTAATGAACACAAGACAACCACTGTACCAACTAACGAACACATGACAACCACTGTATCAACTAATGAATACATGACAACCACTGTACCAACTAATGAACACAAGACAACCACTGTACCAACTAATGAACACATGACAACAACTGTACCAACTAATGACAACTGTAATGAACACACTAACTGTACCAACTAATGAACACAAGACAACCACTGTACCAACTAATGAACATATGACAACCACTGTACCAACTAATGAACACAAGACAACCACTGTACCAACTAATGAACACAAGACAACCACTGTACCAACTAATGAACATATGACAACCACTGTACCAACTAAAGAACATATGACATCCACTGTACCAACTAATGAACACATGACAACCACTGTACCAACTAATGAACACAAGAAAACCACTGTACCAACTAATGAACACATGACATCAATAACAAGTGACTTAGTTCACAGTTCAAACTTCATGGTAAACAGATCACCCAATTATTGCTACATTTCAGTGCCAGCAAATACCACACAGAAAATTCATCGCAGTCACTTCTCACAAATGAACAGACTGCTGCCACAAAGCCAACAGCATACACAGGCATTCAACGCACAAGGCAGCCGAGCAGAAGTGCCAACACCAACAGTCTGGTGACCAGCCTCATCTTTTATAATCAAGTGCCATTTCCGAGAGATACTGTGGTGTAGTGGCTAGATGCTCACTGCAGTTCTGAAGGTCATGGATTCAAATCCACATGGAGCCAGTTTGCATTTTTCAATCCTGGACTGCCCCCCCCCCCCCCCCATTGACCCGACCTTAAATGGGTAGTAGATCAAGTCCTGGGAGGTAAAGGCGGCTGGCGTGATGTTGACCACTTTGCACTTTAAGTGCCATACTGTACTATCGGACAGGGACAAGACAATGACCTATCTGACAGGGACAATACACTGTCCTATCTGACAGGGACAATACACTGTCCTATCTGACAGGGACAAGACACTGTCCTATCTGACAGGGACAACACACTGTACTATCTGCCAGGGACAAGACACTGTCCTATCTGACAGGGACAAGACACTGTCCTATCTGACAGGGATAAGACACTGTACTTTAAGACAAGAACATACAAATGATTATCTTCACTTGTTATACCTACAAGATATAAGTCAAAATCTGAATTGCTGTCTTATCTGGCAGGGGCAATACCCTGTCCTTTCAGACAAGAACTAACACATCATCTTTAGCTGCTATCCATACAAGACAGAACAAATCATATACTTACTCGCTGTCCTATCTGGCAGGAACTGCCAAAGTCAACAATTTTGATAGCACTGCGTTTTGGATTACACAGTAAAATATTCTCTGGCTTCAGGTCACAGTGGATAATATTCAGTTCCGGTGTGGCAAGAAACAGCAGAGCTGTGCACAACTGCTGTGCAAACTTGCGTGTCAAGTTCAGCGAGACCCCTCGGAAGTTTGTGTTGCGCAGCAGGTCATAGAGGTTGTACGAGAGCAGCTCAAAGACAAGGCACAGATGGTTGCGAAACATGAAGTTTCTCTTCAATCGAACTGAAACAGAGTAACAGCAGCGGAATCAAATTAACGCACAAAGCAGAAAACATGTTGTTATTGTTAAGATGTTTAACCTTGTCACCACAGGAAGACTATTTCTAGTCACTTCAAGCTTTGACACAAACCTGTAAATGCCCATATATGACCATGTCTGCAGTGATCTGCTCTTGAAAAGGGTAGTTACATTTCCCTGTTTGTGCGCACCTGGATATGAATATAGTAACTAAAAATAGTATTTAGGGGATTCCTTTTGACCCCAATGGCTTTAATTCTACCAGGCCGCTGTACCACTTTTCTGGTAATTTTCTAATCTGCTGCTAAACCGCTGTACATAATTTTTGGTACTTTACTTACTTCGTGAAAAAAATGGGTCACAAACTAAAAATAACCAACCAATTGTGGTCAAACCTCATGGCTAGTCATTGCAAATGTCTGCCAAGTGTTTGGATTGACTTTGTGCGGTTCAACGTAAAAAAAAAAATTGCAATGAGGCGGCTAATGAACCAAGCTCTTTAACAGAAAAACGAAGTAGCTCTAGGTTTTTTGAAGTCCAACAGGTGATTGATACTTTGGTTGATTCAGTCTCTGAGGAGTCAGAATTTTAACAAGAATATGTTTCCAGTTTCAAGTGACACAGTGGGAGCTCCAATGATGAGGAGAATCTTGTGACCTTATAGATCTACAGCTAGATCGATAGTAAGAGAAGTTTGGGGGGGGGTATCCCTCAAACAGCTGATGAGGGAGATCTAGGTGGTGATGATGAGGGAGATCTAGGTGGTGATGATGAGGGAGATCTAGGTAGTGATGATGAGGGAGATTAGGTGGTGATGATGAGGGAGATCTAGGTGGTGATGATGAGGGAGGTCTAAATGGTAATGAAGGCTGGACGTTGAAGTTTGTATCACCAAATTTCAGATCTGAATTTCAATGATGAAAGGTAAACTTATTTTCTTCAATCTCTGCACATTTAATCTTATTTGGATGTAACCACTTGTTTGCATGTAACTAATATTTGTGTATATCTTGTTGGTTTTTTTTCACGTTAATGCACAAGAGCCCAGGTATGGGGGACAGTTAGGTTCAGGGCCTCAGGTCTGGTAAAGCTAAGCCAGCTGATGTAAAAATATTCCTGTAAGCCTCAGTGACAGAGGTCAGGGGGTTACGGCATGAGTCACCACTACACATCTCTAAGTCTTTCCTTTTCTAACCATGGTGTGCAAATGTGTGTAGCAACTGTTTGAAAGCAACTTGTGCATGTATCTGACCAATATATAATTTGTTCTCTTTATTGTTGTTCCACTTACCTATATAATATTTGTTCTCTTTATTGTTATCCCACTTACCTATATAATATTTGTTCTCTTTATTGTTATTCCACTTACCTATATAATATTTGTTCTCTTTATTGTTATTCCACTTACCTATATAATATTTGTTCTCTTTATTGTTATTCCACTTACCTATATAATATTTGTTCTCTTTATTGTTATTCCACTTACCTATATAATATTTGTTCTCTTTATCGTTGGAGTTCATCAGTTCCAGCAGCCTGACCTCGATCTGAGCCTGGTTCAGGAACGGTTTCTTGTTCTTGATGATTTTTATGGCCACATGCTCCTGGTCCGCGTGATCAAACGCTTTCACCACCTGGCCAGGATACACATTAACTGATGAAAACAATAACTATCTGGCATGAACATATCGATTGACGAAAACAATAACTATCTTGCCAGTACACATTTACTGATAAATAACTAACCATAACATTTATACATACTTCTTTATATAAAACAGTATTTGGGGAAACCAGAGTAGGAGTGAGAGAAGAGACACGATAAGGAGAGGGTTGAGGTAACTGAGGAATGGAGGGAGAGAGAGAGAGAGAGAGAGAGGGAGAGAGAGAGAGAGAGAGAGGGAGAGAGAGAGAGGCAGACAGACAGACAAGTAGGCAGGCAGAGCTATAATGTAAATGACTTCCAAACTCACAATCTTACACAAGGATTCTGTATGAGAGAAAACAGCAACACAAGTTGTACAATGTCTGTGCCCTATACAGTCAAAAGGCACACTAGAAAGATGAATGGAGATGTGTGATATCTGCAGCAGTGAACCTCAACAGAACTTGGATGGGGAAGAAGAAGAAAAATCAAGAAAGGAGAAAAGATGAGAAGGAAGAAGAAGAGGAGGAGCAGGAGGAGAAGAAGAAGAAGAAGGATGAGGAGGAGGACAAGAATAATTACAGATACAATCAATGAGGTAAGCTTTGTATGAGATGTACAACCAACCCAGACTGAAATTGACTCTGGAACTATTTCCTTTGCTGTACTGGGTTACCTCTGCAAACAAACATGATATCAACACAAGCCGTAAATCAGCTGAAATAACCCTTTACCTGGCCAAATGAGCCCTTCCCTATGAGAGAGTCAATCTCGTAGCGATCCATCCACTTCTCCCCGGGGTTGACAATGTAGTCGTGGTTGGAGTCGTCGTAACCATCATTAAAGATATGAGGGTTCACCTTGCCTTTCTTGTTGTTGGTGTCCTCCCCATGGACGGCACCTGCTGCTGCCCGCTTCTTCTTTTTGGCATAGTACACCTGTGTTTAGAACATTCAGTGCAGAATTACAGGAAGGTAGACAAAACATTGCAAAGAAGGCAAAATGATGGTACAGAATTAACAGAACACAAGATCAAAACAAAACCGCACAGTAAACAAAATGATGGTTAAAACACTAGAAAATTAGCAGACGACAGACATCTGACAGAAAAATTTAAAAAGGGTACATATCCCAAGTCGGCTTTGTGGCTAAGTCATGCGAACGCTTCGTAATGCCGGGGTACCGGGTTCGATCCCAGCTGCGGGCCATATGCCTTGTGTTGGTTTCGACAGTGGTATCAGGGGGCCGACCGTCCAGAAAGCAATGGCAAACTACTGGACATAAATTTGCCTAGAGAAACCACACAAACAGCCAGGGGCTGCTGGGGTTGGTTCTGCAACGTCCTGTAAAGGATACGCAACTAACCTCTTACATATCACAAACATCCCCAAATCTTGCCAAGTGCAAGATTTTTTTGTCAGCTTCCATTCATGCCGTGGCTGATTCCACTGGCTGTTCTAGGAGTGTCATGTTGTAATATTTTCAATGCTGTAAGCATTCTATATTCTATGTTGTGAATGGCATGCAGGACATTTAATTTTCCGTGTTGTGAGCGGCCAGAACTGTATGTATTACAACACTGTGCTCTGGCCCCAGAATGTCAGCAATTCTCAAACCACTAAGTTGCACAAGACACGCAGTTGACAGAGAAAACGAAAGGTCAATGTCCTCTGTTATGAAAGAGAGCTGCGCACTTTCCTGTCAGGCCTTGAACAAATAGCAGCTCATGTTCCTTGTGGTGTGTATAGATAGCCAAGGGGAAGAAACATATATGTTAACACTCCTGAACCACTCCATGAGAATGGCCACAGCATGAATGAGAACCGACAGGAAATATTGCGCCCGGGATGCAGTGATTTACCTGGCATGCAGGATAAAATAAAAAGATAAATCATCAATCACACTTCTTCTATCATTCACCTGAAATTAGTTCTCTATATCTGGTATTTTGTCTCTCTACAAATTCCACTGTCTTAACATCAAACTACAAAAGTGATGTGAAATTACTATAAAATAGATGTCCGATAATTTTATATTCTGGATATGAGATCACTGTATACAATTTATGGTAGATGATTTTATGGATTTGATTCAACATGACTGATTAAAATTGATGTTAGATGACTGTATATATATACATTTGATATTGGATAACAACTGATTTCATACAATATAACTGAATAAAATTAATGTCAGATGACTGTATACATTTTAAATGTATAACAATTTAACACAAGATAACTGAATAAAATTAATGTCAGATGATTTTGTACATTCGACATAAGATAAAAATTAATTTAAGACAAAATGACTGAATAAAATTAATGTGAGATGATTGTATGCATCTGATATGAGATGATAAATTTCATACAAGATGACTCATTAAAAATTAATGTCAGATGATTGCATGAACTTTATACAAGATAACAGTGTCGAGTTGATGTTATCTGATTGAATAAACTAGTTAAGAGTTGGCTGTAGGAACTTTCAGTGAGCTTATTGCATAAACCTAATATGGGATGATGATAAATGTTCTGGATGATGACAAACAGGATCCCAGCTCACCTCATTGATGAGTTTGTACGTTTTGATCAAGTCCACGCTGAGTTTCCTCAGCGGAGCCGTGGCCAGAGTCCCTAAACGAGTTGGGGATCTTGGTCTGCATGGCTATGAGATCTGCTATCTGCTGGTGTGACTGGCCATGAGTGTTGTGATGGTGTAGATGGTGGGGGTCTGACATCTCAGCTACACCCCGAGAGATCCGGGGGCTACCAAGCATGAAGACAAGACCGAATGCTGCGCATGGTCAAAGGGACCTGAGGAAACATTCATAAATGTTTGTCATGAGAACACAAAGAAAAACATATTCATCACTATGTCGAGACATATGGCTACAGGCAGACATTTGTTGACATAAAATCATCATCCATCCTCATCATGTGTCATGTCACATAAGCATAGGCTGCATATTTCACCATCGCACATGAACACCAGAATCTCGGGTCAGGTCAGTGTTCTTGTCTCGCCTAATCCAAGTAGCCAAGCCATCCAGGTATTTATCTTCTTCTTGACATTCACCAGCTATAACCTCCGACAGAAAGTTCTGGTTCTCAGTCTACTTCTGGACTCTATTCCTGTTCCACAGCTTGAGTGTTGCATGTACTCCAGTTTTACAGGTCTGACATTTTTATTTTGATACATACTGTTGGTTCCTTACCTCTCAGGCAGATGCACTCCTACTTCGAAGGAAGCTCCAAATTAGTCAACTCTAACAAGATGCTTTTTGGGTAGGCAGTGGGTCTATTCTTGTCTTCCCTAAAGTGGGACCCTGGAACCCACACGGGGAGGTATTTATCTCTTTGATCTATTTCCATCTATCTTGACAGTTGTCATCAATTCTCCAGTCCATTCCTTGTCATTACATGTCCCTAACATACAGACTCTTTCTGTCTCATGTTTCCCAATCAGTTTATGTGTTGTGGAGGCCTGTCTTGTTTGTGTGTCTATGATTCTAGGATAATCTCTCATTTGATTTCAAAAACCATTCTGGGACCTCTTCCCGGGTGATCGTCATCTGCAAGGTGGCACTTTGTGTCACTAGGTATTAGTGGCTCGCTGTGCGGTCCTGGTGGGGTTAAATCACATAAGCAAAGGACCCTTTTCCAGGCCTTTAGGCATATAGAGCTAGATATATATTTTATAGAGCAATCGGTAACAAGATGGGTGATATGGTCAGCATTATGCCGATCGCCTTTACTGCACCCGGTACCCACTCAAGGCTGAGTCGACCTGGGAGCCAAGGTCATTTTTGAGAAGAGAACCCACGACCTTCCGATCCGTGGCGCCCGTCTAGCCGCTCTGCCAAGGCGACTCCCTAAATCACACATACATACATAATTTTACTGTTTAATATGTTTTTCCCTTCTAATTATTTAGCTGCAATGCTCACTCTGTCAATAATAAAACAATGTTTTGTGAAGCAAGAAGCTAGAAGTGTTGTATTGCTTGACTCAATAGGAGTGTCAGGGATCGCAGGTTCTTTTGTAATAAGTCACCCCAGATGACGTCACGGGGACAGTCCAATATTTTATAGGGTGGTAAGACTGTGTTTCCCAGCTTTTTAGTATTTACTATCTGAAAACATCTAGATCTGGACCCAACCCCAACCCACCTACGGGCCACGAGAGAGTGCAACCTAGTTCTCACGACTGCATGCAGCCTATCTACCACCCCCTGAAATATTGAACTTTCTGTTTGGGGTTACTTATTATGAAAGGACCGAATCGCCTCTCTGGGTCAACAGGGGTCTCGGGGCAAAGTAGTCACGCAGTTTTCCTCGCGCTATGGAGGTCGTCGGCCATGCAGTTTATGCGCGCAAATTTTACGGAGATTCCTGGGTAGTAGTCGTCGGAGCTTCGGAGTTCGTAATTTGTGCAAAGCTCTCAACAGGCGACCAGCTGTTCTACGGAGAGAAAAAGACAGGGAGACCGAGCCATACGTGCCATGAGGTCGATCCGCTGGACTTTTAACTTCAGACAGGAAAGGAGAGATCGTTTCTAGGCCAACGGCCGCCCAGTTTAGCGTCTGTCGGCGATAGCGCGCCTTTTTGTGTCCTGGAGTTTCCCACGCCGGCCATGACGTGTTTAGTTTGGATGACCGTCTCTCTCCCTCTCTCTCAATCTAACTTTTACAGTTAACTATTTGACTCGTTTACTGGATGTTTCTTAATTTAATCGCATTATCCTAAAAATGTATGGTGCTTTACCTGTATACGACACCATCTCGTCAGCTCTGAGATGCCGTAGGGAATTCCAAGGGGTTTCCCTGGACAGTACCATAGTGGGAGTGGGGTGTTGAAGTTTAGGGCTAGTGTTAAACTAATAGCGACTACTACTAAGCCTAACCATTACCCCTCCAACTTATAGTATGTATGGAACGTACTGTGGATTTCCATATCAAACCTCGAAGCCGACGAGACGAGGCTGGTGCTTTCTAAATTATCCTACCCCAAACAGGGAAAATCCACAGGTCACGGTAGAGTCAAATATTTCAAGGGGTGGTAGATAGGCTGCATGCAGTTGTGGGACCTAGGTTGCATGCAGTCATGGTACCTAGGCTGCACTTTCTCGTGGGACGTAGGTGGGTTCGGGCCAGTTCTATACGTTTTGGGAACGTCAGAAGCATAAGAAAGCCGGGAAACCCAGTCTAACCACCCTCTAAAACGTTGGACTATCCCGTGACGTGGTCTAGGGATTGGATATAATTAAATAACCGACATGCGTTGTCTAAACTCTAAGGACCTAATGTATTATTTCCACTATTAACTGTCCGAATCTGAAGAAGATAAAATAAAACCACGAAAAAGAAGGATGTAATGACAGCAGAGGAAAGAGCAAGCTAACGTCATTACTGGATGGAGGACACAAGGTTGAGAATAGTATACAATGCAAGAGAGCTCAACAAACGCATGCTGAGTTGCTTAGGACAGAATGAGTTGACGAAGTGCGGCATGAGTATTTCAATGTTTGTCAGAAAAGGCACAATTACAAGACTTTCCTGTGTACCCGTGTTACATCTCTCTGCAGACAAATACAGGTACACATACAGGTTAGGGTCGAGCAGATCGACTTCACTACATAAGCTTTCATCCAGTCTGGCTAGGTCTCCCTCTCCCACCTACCGAGAGCGTCACACAAAGCACGAACACTGTAGCTCTAGCGACGATCCCTATGGGTCTCCGTCAAATGGCACTCAGTAATAAAATGAGAAACGAACCCACGAGCTTCAGAGCGCGAGGCAAACGGCTTGACCACTTTATGACGGAGACCTCCCATCTCCAGCTGATGCTAACACTAACAACAGACTGGCACTAGATGTTCTATGAACATCTTAGCTGCCACCCGGCAACTTTACACTCGTCATCACGTCCTGTGGCGGAAAGTTCTGGTCGTTCGTCCACTTTTGTTATTGTTATTCCAGAACTTGAGTTTTGTGTGCACATCCGTTTTACAGATCAGGCCAATCACTTTGTGGCACTTGCCTCTCGGCCAGATGGACTCCGACTTCAATGTTATGAAAGAAGAAAACAGGCACTTCTTGTGACCACTGGATAGATCTGTGGAATAAGAGACAAAGGAAACCCTTTTGTCATGGAATGCAGGGGTGTCAGCACACGACCCCAAACCTGCTGCTGAAAAGGGGGCTGATCGCACAAGGTAGTCGGCTAGGCACTTGACGATAATGAGGATAAATACAGTAAATGCTTGTAACTAGTGGCGTAGTAGCTAGACGCTACCTACCGCCCGAAGATCTTGGGGTAGAAACCGCATCGAGATGCACTGTTTTGGGGCGCTGGCTGCATGAAAGACCCAGCCTAAATGGGTATAAGGTAATGTCCTGGTAGGTAAAGGCGGCCCTGACTGGTCTTTAAAAAAATAAGTTTAGCATTACTTGCCCCACTGATCTTATATATACTTAGTGGCGCAACAAGATCAGGTGGTACCCGGTGCGGAACATTTCCTGCTCCCCCCCCCCCCCCCCCCTCCCTTCCAACACCTATACTAACATGTCGTTTCAAATACCCACATGGGAGGTCAAGTGTCCCACACAAGGCGGGAGGAACTATGGTCACATTCACTGAAATAAATCGGCAACAGCAAATCACTAATCAATACCGGGTCAATAACCATCAACTGCGAGTTGCTACCCGAGACAAGACCTGGCTTGAAGGGTCACACAGGAGTTCTCCGACCCAGATAGCTAATTTTAGGGGGATTTCCCAGATTATAATAAATTTCGCGCATGCGCCTGTGGTAACAAGTGCGGCTAATGAGTAACCGAACTTTCTGCGATTCAAGCATACGGGAAAGAAAGATATTTTCTACAAAAGTCTTTGAAACGACAGTCGGCGCAGCAGTCCTCGCAAAAAGACCAGAATAAATACCAATTAGCGTCTGCACACAATGTTAAAGTTGGAAGAAAACGAACAAGAATGTAACATACGTGAGCCATCCAATCGCAAGCCGTCAACGAAAGCAGGCATTGGCTAGGATCTCTGTAGACAGATATCATCAGCCCCGACTTGGCTTTCCGCTTACATTCCACCGAAATCACATATGCCATAGAGGAAAACACGCAAAATCACACATGCAAAAGCCGGTCTGATACGATATAAGTAATAATCCGATCAAAAGAAGACTCCGGAAAAGTGTAACCGAGAGGAGGGCGAGGGCAACACACGTGAGAACCTGGTGGCGTTGTTTATGTCACATGATTATCATGATTCAGCTGGCGACGCCCTTGACACTTGCCGCCACCAGCCAATCAGCGCCGGAGAACGCCGGGGTCACGAAGGTTGTTGCCGGGGTGCGTTTCTAAAAATACAACCGCTTTGGGGGGGACAACTGGAGAGGAGCCACAAGACCGGCGCGGACACCGTCGTTGGATGTCTGCAGGGGGCGGTGTCTGTCTACAGTAGACCAGTCGACAGATGGCGATCAGACTTCTTTAACGGACATCGGCGAACGGTTCGCACATTGGCTCGCCGATAACGACTTCGTTACCGGTCGGGACAGTATTTGGGTCTCCTTTGAGAGCATCAACATGCAGGAGTCCTTTTCAGGGCTCTTTTTGGCGTACAATGCTAAGCCATTCCATTTTGTATGGCGCACATAATTTGGTCACAATTACAACCCCCCCCCCCCCCCCCCCCCCTTTTCGGATGACGTTAAACGTGACGATTTTGTGTGTGTGTTTTGTTCTTTAGCAAAGCACTTTCTTTAACAAAACCAACACTTTCCCTGATCTCCTGATGTTTCCCCTGCTTCTTCTTGGCCCTGAAAAGAGCAACCGGTCCGCACAGGCCTAGCAAGATCATCTGCAACTGAATTGTACTGATGCTCTTTGACGACCGGGCTCTAGCCAATGGTCTACGAGGAGCCCGTTTCCAACATTTTGGCCCCTGGATCACTCTGATCTAGATCTTCAAGCAATGGCTGTGGGGGACGAAGTATCAGTGACTAATCAATCATCAGTCTGACACTGACAGACGAATGAACAGCAGTGGGCGAGTATACAACTACGACCAGAGAGTACCGAAGACTCTTTGCAGCCAACTATCACAGTGAAGACGGCGCATGTTGATGGATTTCTCCGACAGCCCTGGGGGTTTCGCTACAGGTAAACACGGATCACGTCTGACTTTAGCTGTTACAGTTGGGGCCGGTCGTGACACAAATGTGTCATTGGCTAGGCTTGCTATGCCGGAAGGAAGGTGAACGAACCTCGACCTCCTGCAGCTTTGGAAAAAAAGCTACAGCCGGCCGCGAAAGAACATAAAAACCAACCTGAGTGCAGCCGACGTCTTTGTGAAGCCGTATGTGACTAAATATTGACTGTGCTGTGTGCGCCGTGTGACCTACTTTATCCTATCTGCCCAGGTCGATTCAAGCTTACCCTATCCGTACCCCATTCTGCAGCGGCGGCAGACAATGGATAACGGGGAGTCTAGTGCCCGCACGGCCAGGATAACTGTCTGCTGGCAAGACAATTTACGGTAACAAAGCTTGAGGTGATACCGTCTTCAGATGTACAATGTCTGTGTCGACGTGTTTCTAGGTGTTCTAGCGGCTTTCGTGTTCTATAAGTTTCTGCTTGTTCGTTCGTTCCTCAGTAGTTACGGTTTTAATATGAGTGTGGAGGTCTCCAGTCTGCCACAATGTCTATGTTAATATGTGTATGCAAGTCTCCAGTCTGATACAATGTCTATGTTAATATGTGTATGCAAGTCTCCAGTCTGATACAATGTCTATGTTAATATGTGTATGCAGGTCTCCTGTCTGCCACAATGTCTATGTTAATATGTGTATGCAGGTCTCCTGTCTGCCACAATGTCTATGTTAATATGTGTATTTAGGTCTTTAATCTGCCACAATGTCTGTTAATATGTGTATGTATGTCTCCTGCCTGCTCCTGGGAAAGTCCAATAGTATAGGGGTGTTATGGTGTGAAATGAGCACCAACTAACATTAACCACCCCCTCCCACAATAATGCTGGACATCCCAGGAAATTCCCCAGGAACTATAGGAGCCCATGAGATGGGGTGAAATAAGAACCAGTCAACAACACGCACAAACAAGAACAATCAGACGTTTCGTGAAGGTCTTTGTCCACACATACACAGCAACAACAAGGGGTATAGCATCCTAGCCAGCACATATCCTTATACTCGCCCGACTGCAGTAGCCCCTGTATTTATCACTATGCTGACACGTGTACGTTAGTCTCAATCTCAGGAGATTATAACAGGCGGACAGACTGGTTGGCTCTGCACAACTTGGTTGAATACTGATGCATGAAAAGGCAGACGTGGTTAGTGCTTTGTGGGAGAGCGTGTACAGTCCGGAGGAGCAGATGGATCACCACAGTCTGGTGACATTGATGCCGAGGGGAGTGACGAGAGGTTCTGGCAGATGCCTGAGGCTCAGAGAAAAGACGGACGTTAAATCAATATGCTACTGGCACCATTAGTATCGGAACTCTTCACCGGCTGCTGAAGATGGGGACGGAGCGCTTATGAAGATGCCCCGAGTGCTGTGATATCGGTTCTTGAATTAACTTAACTCAACTCAGGAGATCATGCTTCCAGTGTCAGTAATTCCCAACACAACAGAAAAAAAAACATGTTACCAAAGACAAAAAATATTAAGAAAGGCTGCAGGAATAACCAGAAGACAGGGGCCGCGTTAGCGCAGTCGATAAGAGGCTCGCTTTCAAATCCAGCTGCGACTCGCTGCAGCCACGGTCGGTGTTCGAAACCGGGCGGTTCCCGAGTTTCACCCAGCCTCTAGGAAATGGGTACCAGAGTTGACACTCTAGGGTAAATGGAGGAACGTCGCTGTAGCTACAGAGTTACGTGCGAACAGCGACACAGGCGGACAATTCTTATCATCTGTCCGTACTGGTGGCAGAGCACTTATGGTTTATAACCGTGTGCAATGACGCTGGTTCACATCTCCCGACTTTACCTTTAACCAGAAGACAACAGATCAGAAATAAAGTCATAGGAGGAAAGGTCGGAACAAAACCCGAGCTCCTACTGTAAGGGGAGGGGGAGGGGGGATATAGTTTCCCCAACAAGCATGTCGTAAAAGGCGACTAATAAATAGTGTTTCGTTCGAATATAAAATTCACATACAAATAAACCACATCTGTAAAAGGTATTTGCAGGCAACACTGTGTTAGGGGTGACAAGAACAGCAAGTACCAGAACCTGTCATCTCCTCTGACAGCAGAAACGATACCAGAACAAGTCCAGGAGAAGCTCTAGGAGTTCCTATGCTGAAATAATCCTGCAAGATCGCTTCTCCCAAAATGTCTACGTTCATACGACTGTGCATGTCTAGTCTCCAACACTTGATATTTTATTACAACAATGCAGTTTTCTTTGTATCATTCTTTTTCATGTAAAAACAGCACGCAGGCTCACCGTCTCTCTGGGCTTTCACTAAACTCTACCGGTCTCCAATGATGGACAGACAATAGACATCCCATCAGAAGTGCGCCGTTTTTATTCCTAATCAAGAAGCAAATGGAATTTATTTTTTTACTGCATCAGCCAAGTTTTTATTTTCTTCCTATTATTAATTAAGGAGTTTGTAGTTCGGAGGTCAGAGAATGTGTTACAAAATTTAATGATCTTCGAGTAATAGTATAATAATTTCCGTAGTAAATGACTTAAAAAAAGGTTATCATGTTGTCTGATAGTAGTAAGAAAGAGCTACCACGTGCAAGAGATAGGGGCAATACACCTACAGACATGAGTGGGTGGATTTTAGACAACCTTCACTGCGGAGAAAGCTCAGAATCTAATCTAATAAAGACATAGAGGAAAACGAAAACTTCCCAAACAAAAGAGTTTTTCTCTCCATATATATTAATTACGAAGAATTCTCCAATCTCGCTAGAATGCAGCCAGATCAAATACTATCACAGGCACGACACATCAAAAGATCAGCTACAAGAGGATGGCCGCAAAAAGCATGGATTGATAACATTAAAGACACTCTACACCCTCACGGCATGACAAATATGACCTCCCTGTGACGCTTAACGGCAGAAGGGGTTTATGGTGGTGGTTATGGCATACAGAATTCTCAACAAGCCTTAATGCCAGGAAATGAGTACCTTACTTTCTGACACAGTAGAAACAGTTAGCCACGCCTACTATTCCCATAAATAATCCACCCAAAGCTTTGTACAGCAGCAAGGACAAAACGCTAACCCGGCTGCATGATCTAGGAGTAAAGCTTGGCTGGAAAGGTATATTCCATCTCAGACGTAAGGAGTACCTTATAACAGCCAAGGTGACATGGGAAACAACACAGACGTACAACGGGATGGCTGCTGGTGCACTGGAGGTAAGTGCTTCTTCTTTGTTCACCGGCTGTAAGCTTCGGCGGAAAGTCCGGGTTGTTCGTCCATTTTTCCTCTGGCTTTGAGCCGGGATGTGAGATTTGAGTGTACATCCGCTTTACTGGCGTATTTAAATACCAATATGTCCTCAACGTCGCGGATAGTCGGATATTCTGAGGTTGCATTCACCAAATCATTGCGATTTAACAGGCAGTTGTTGAGTAAATGGCTTGCGAGTGCGATCATGAGATGTTGAATGAACTATGTAATATTCTTTCATGTCGCCGGAAATATCAACGTCGATTTATCTGTGGCAATAACGGACCGGCTTTAGCGATCAACGACCCACACAAGTTTCCGTACTATATACAGGCCACCAGGTGTTTCAGCATCCTGGTTCACGAAAATTGGGTCAGACACATGATATATCCAGATGTGCCAGTATCAAATCCAGGCTGACTGAAACACCGACTTGAAACTACACGAAACCATTCACTAACTCCCTCACCCTCACCCACACACAGAAGAAAAGACGTTGGATAGAACACATGCTGATAAAAATGATGTAACTATACTGTCTTTGCACTGGAACCCACAGGGATATAGAAATAAAGGCGAGCCACCCCCTCCCCCCCCCCCCACCCAAAAAAGGGCTAGAAAATGAAGTTCAAAGGATAGGGAAGACATGGGGTGAACCGTATGTAATATTAAAGGATAGGATAACTGGCCTGAGTTGGTTGAGGGCCTATGATCTATTGTGGATAAAGGGAAGGAGAACGAGGAGCAGCAGCAGCAGAAGAAGAAGAATGTAGGACCATCATGACATCATTAGCGGTGAAAGCATGCCGGCGACAGATGCCACAAGCCTGTGTCAGAAACCAAGTGTCAACAGACCCAGTAGGCTGGTCCGGATTTAAACCACGGTACATTCCTCGCATACTTGTCACCTGCGGGTCAGCGGTCATAGTCGGCTACGTGAGCTACACCGCACATACCAACGCTAGACAATCCTAGTCTGTGTTTACTGCACGTATTCCCCCGCATGAGATCCCAGGTCCCATTTTGAGAGAGAGGAACAAAATAGGGGGAGGCGGATAGCTCCATCCTTCCATAACAAAAAGATGAAGAAAAAGACGAAAAGGATGAAGAGGAACATGACAAGAAGACGAGGAGGAAAAACCGCCATCACCTCACTGAGGCTTGGTACTCAGGTCCCCCGCACGAGAGCCTAAACAAAAAAAGGGTAGGGGTAGGGGAGGGGTTGGAAACTTCAAGAATATGTCAGCTTTACGGGAACCAATTACAAAAAACACACAAGGAACGTTGCGGAGATTCTTCTTCATGGGAGGCAAGCGTTCTCGCCATTCGGCAAGTTGCTGCTGACCTCACTTCTTCACATTTCAGCTGCTACAACTGTATTCGTTAACCTGTTCAACCCATTGTGGTATCAGTCCACCCTGTCTGCCAATTCAACGTAGGACGGTCAGTCACAGGGGGCGCGATACAAAATAATACATTACAGGACCCTCAAGCCTTGTTTGGAGATTAATAAAAATAATAATCACGCCCGCAGATGAAATCAAATGTCAGCTACAATTAACGACATCATTGATGGTAAGTTTTCCGCCTTTATTGCATATTGGGCATATAGGGCTAGACCTATATCGGCACTCGGTGGGTGATGTGGTCAACATCATGCCGGCCACCTTTACTTCCCAAGACTTTACCCTGGTACCCATTTAAAATTGAGTCGACCTGCACGCCAAATGAAATCTTGAGGATGAAAAAGGTCTGGCTGGGTCAGGACTTGAACGCACGGCCTTCAAATCCGTAGGCGGACATGGTAAACGCCAGCAACTGTGAAAACCTCATCTGCCAGCTATTTCCTGGTCTAGTTCTGGTTTGCGCCCGTCGGTGTCGTTGATATCCTCTATCGCATTCCTTTCCATAACAACATTCCTGCGGCTACAAGGGACTTCCTGGCTTACTGAGTTGTCCGATATTGTTTTTGTTGCTGGTTCTGTTGCTGTTGTTTTTTGCTGCTGCTGTTGTTTATACTGCTGTTTCTGTTGACGCTGTTGTTTATACTGCTGTTTCTGTTGAAGCTGTTGTTTTTTCCTGCTATGTATGTTGATGCTGTTTTTTTTTTATTTTTTAATGCTAATGTTTTTGCTGTAGTTTATGTTGCTGCTGATGTTGTTTTTAACTGTAGTTTTTGTTGGTTTTTTTCCGTGGACTGTTTCACTGGCGCCACTTTCGTGGCTAAGATTAGCTTAAGTGCACCAGCTCTCTGATGTAGTGTCCCCAACCTTATATACAGGCGGCTCCTTCCTGCCTTTCCCCGTGTGTTCCTTCTATCCTAGTCCACCTGGTGTTTTCCTTCCTGGGTCATTCTTCGTCCGGTTCAGCCACCTTATTGTCTTGCCCGTGTGTCCTCTATTATGTGTCCGATTCTGCTCCCTTCTATCTTGACCAGGCGTATATCGCTATAGATACTGAGCTAGTTCCACACAACGTCCTTTCGGACCACCATTTGCAGGTGGCAAATTTGTTTGAGTATGATACTTTGTCAAACAGTTCTGAAAACAGTTTTGAGATTTCGACAGGCCTGAAACTGTGAAAGTATTTCGCGTGTAGAATCCAACAAGCCAACAATGTCGCATACCAGCTTGCCCCAATTTTAAAACACCCTGCTGTCCCAGCTGAGATAAAAAGACAAATTATAAATACAATCTTTATACCGACATTAGGTTATCAATGTCAGACTTGGACATTAACAAAAGAACACGAGAGAAGACTAACCACCTGTGAAATGAGATGTTTGAGAATGGCTGCGAATAAAACCAGAAGAGATCGAGTGAGAAACGATGTGATTACAAGAACTATTGGAACCATACCCATCGTTAAATTTATTGAGAAGCAAAGAATGGTTTGGTCACCTAATGAGAATGGAACCAACGATGCCAGCATAAAGAGCATACAACATGAAAATCGAAACACCAAGAGGCAGGGGAAGACCAATAAGAAGATGGATTAAAGGAGTCACGGACAACTTGAGACTTCATAACATCACGGCATATGAAGCGACTCGGTTGCCGATCATCTGATAGACTGCGACGCCTAGCGGCACAAGCAGATTTTGACAAAAGAAGAAGAAGAAGATTTCGCGTGTGACTACAGGGGTCTGATAGATCCCTACGTATAATAACCGCAGATCAGTCTCATACAGCGATGATCATGATGAAATGGTTGATGAGGCCTAAGTATGATTCTAGACGATTTGTAGTGTGGTCCGGATGTGGTGGGTTTCAATGCTGGATGGGTGTCTGGTGTGTGCAAGTAACAGATCCCCCAAATACAGAACTCTACTCTCAGCAGATTATGGTGGGAGCTCCAGGGTTTTTGTGAGTGAGGCCTAATTTCTTGTAACTCAAGTGCTCGGAAAAAGAAGAAAAAAAAAAAACACAACCCCGGTCAACCCTACAGCAGTTATATTTGGGCACCACTTAACGGTTATGAAGTCACCTGTAGTGGGTTTGCTGTGGTGTTTTGGATGTAAAGAGAACCCACTATGTCTTCGTGTAGGATCTCATCTTTCTGTTCAACTCTGACAGGTATTATTATCATACGCACACCTGCACGCGTCCCGACCAGGGCTGCCAATGACAGGTTTTTATTTGACCCCTTGGGTTCAAATTAAGAAATCTGGTTTAAAAAAAAAAACACTACATCCTTATATAAAAGTGGGTAAAGGCTTCGTTTCGTAAAAATAAAATTTGTACTTTTTAACAATCTGTTTGTATGTGTGTGTGTGTTCTTTGCTTATGTATTATTGCTTGGGTTTAGGTTCAGATTAGCTGGGTTTTTCAATAAAATCCAACTGGCAGCCCTGGTCCAGACAATACTCTGGACTGGTTTAGCACCGGTCCCCATAACCGGGACATGAAAACCAACAGACAGCAAGACAAGACAATAAATCTGGAGGCAACAGACAGAAGGAGAGTCAGTCTCTCTCTCTCTCTCTCTCTCTCTCTCTCTCTCTCTCTCTCTCTCTCTCTCTCTCTCTCTCTCTCTCTCTCTCTCTCTCTTTCTGGTTTAAAAAAAAGTTCACCACCGCTGACTGAAGAGAACGCAAAGTGCACGCAAATCTGAGTCAGTCAGTGCCGCGCTCTCACTTATGCTGCGGTCAAAGGTCAGCAGGTTTCGCGAGGTCAGGGCAAACTTTGCATGCCCTCTTTTAACCACGCCCTCCCATCTGAAGCGGGGAAAGGAGAGGGGAAGGAGGGACGGGGAAGAAAGTTTCTACTGGCTGGAATGTGTTTAATCTTGGCAACCTCATCCAGCAGACATACAGCACTTCTTCTACATCTACGGAGCTACACACCACACACCGACCAGTCAGCACAGACGGACACAGCAGCGTGCCGACTAACGACCGTAGGCCACTCTGGACCACCGGACAAACTTCACAAGTAATCACGAGGCGATAAGCCCTTCACCTCGGATCGACAATCAAAGACCAACAACCCAGTGTTTTTTACCAACCGCCCTGGTGTAGCAGCTAGTGGCTAAAATGCGGATCCGAAGGTCGCGGGATCAAATCCGCTAACAGCCGGTTTTTTTTTTTTTTTAAACATGACAGTAGCTCCATGGTCACCCAGGCTTAAATCATCCAAAGAATCTCAGCGCTTTGCGCGAACTCCGTAGCACCGGCGAGGTGCCAGGTAAAATCATGGGAAGCAAAGGCGGCCGATTGTAAACCCTGGGGTAAAGTTCTGATTCTTGGTACGCTTCTGGACTTGAGTAGTTTTCCAGACCTTCAGTTTTGCGAGCAGACCCGTTTTACAGACCTGGTTTACGTGTGCAGCTTGCTGGCTTCTCAGGCAGATGCACTCCGACTTCAAAGGAGTAAAACTCTCGTTAGTCGACCTTTACGTCATGCTTGTTGGGGAGATGGGTCTATTTGTTACCGCAAAATAAGACGCCAAACCCAAACGGTATATATAAGGAAGTAAACTGCAGGATGTAGATGGCTGGTGATGAAGTCTCCGGTAACAGTAATGTGAGTCTCCCGAGACCCCGCCCATATACACACTAGCTCACTTCTGATTGGTAGTTTCTGTGCCCTGTACCCTTCGTACAAGGTTACGGAGGTGTTCCGCAATACCGTTGGTATGGCGTGTTTTATATTTCAGCATGCCAGCGCTTTTAACGCTCCAATAACATGGACAAACTGGCACCAACACAACTCCCCTACAGAGTGCTGCAACCTATGTCACTGCAATCTCTTTCTCGGAACGAAAACGTAAATGCCAGACATCACATAAATCAAACAACAGAGTGGGCACACACGTAACCTTCATAAAGTCGACCAGCCCAACAAACTTGTGAATGAAAAGTGACCTACTCTATTTGGGGAGACTAACATTACTTTACCGAAGTTCAGTCCTAACTTCACCCGTGCTTGTCAGCGAGTATATGAGTTCTGAAAAGGGTGCTACAGTATGTCCCTAAAGTCTTGGCCTTATACTTAAATATTAAAAAAAAAAACAAAAAACTCTTGTACGGATCAACATATGCTTGTGCATGCTCTCATGAAAAAATATATGTAATATACAGTCATTGACACAAATCATTTACTTGGTTTAACCTCTAAAATGCGCGCAATCTAACAGTTTGCGTCACTCCGTCAACTGCCCCCCCCCCCCCCCGGAAACCATGAGTTGTAAACACTTTGGCTCGGTACTACGGATATCGCAACCCTAAGGCCTTGATTCCATGACAGATACGACAAATCTGGGAAATATGTGGCTTTTCTGCCAACCCCTGAGTGTATACTCGAACCAGAAAGAGTTGTTCACCCGGTCGCCGTGCAGCTGATTCAGCCAACTTAGTACTTAGCGCTTCGTCAACTGTAAACATAACTATATACTATGAATCGGTGTCTAGTACTGTAGCAGCTTTACCGCGTAAACTGTCAGAGACGGCTAACGGCATTGCATGGAACTGGGTAGCTCATCTCGTAGACAAGGTTACTTGCCATCTGTAACTGATCGTGAACAAGGCTTAATGTGTGTGGGCTGAAGTTTGTGCCCCACTGAGAAGGTGGAGAGGAGAGAGTAGCTATGCCGGGGAGAAGGAGCTTCAGGAAAAAGAAAACGAGGCAAAGACAGGTGAAGGTGCAAGAGAGAAAGAAGGATGAGGAGCTGTAGTAGTAGCAACAGTAGTAGCAGTAGTAGTAGCAGCAGCAGCAGTAGTACTAGTACAGTGGTAGTATAGTAGTAGTTGCAGCAGCAGTAGTAGTAGCAGCAGCAGTATAGTAGTTGTAGTAGTAGTAGTAGCAGCAGCAGTAGTAGTAGTAGCAGAAGAAGAAGAACGCTGATTTTCACCAGAGAGTACAACTCAAACGGCTACTGCTACGAAGAAGACGATGAAAAATAAAAATAAAAGCAAGGAGGTGTAAGGAGAGAAAGAAGAAAAAGAATAAGGGTGGAGATGTGGAAGAATGAGGAGGAGGAGGAGGAGGAGAAGAAGAATAGGAATAATAATAATAATAATAATAATAAGAAGAAGAAGAAGAAAAAGAAGAAGAAGAAGAAGAAGAAGAAGAAGAAGAAGAAGAAGAAGAAGAAGAAGAAGAAAGAAGAAGAAAGAAGAAGAAGAAGAAGAAGAAGAAGAAGAAGAAGAAGAAGAAGAAGAAGAAGAAGAAGAAGAAGAAGAAGAAGAAGAAGAAGAAGAAGAAGAAGAAGAAGAAGAAGAAGAAGAAGAAGAAGAAGAAGAAGAAGAAGAAGAAGAAGAAGGAGGCGCTGATTTTTTAACCAGAGGTTACAACTGGAGCCCCAAGAGATACAAATTACTTGAACGGACACTCCAGACTTCAGTGATGACGTCGAGAATTTTACTTGAAGACAATCTCAAGGCCTCCCCTAGAACCCACCAGCTCGGGGGCTGCCCCTTCCGCAGACAAACCGACTAGTGGCGGATGCTGGCGCTCTCCAGTTTGGGATTCACTGGCTGGTCTAACGGTCCGTCCCCAAATCAACCAGCAACTGGCCGCTCTGGTTGGCTCATTCAGCTGGTTTTCTGGGCCCTGGCGTCAGCAGCCGGCCAATCAGCGCCGTTGGCACAATACGAAAAATGAAAGCCGGCAGAGAAAAATAGGTCAGCCAGCGTTAAGGATCCTGCGTGACCCGGCAATGATGGAAGAAAGGATGCCCTTTGGATGGCCGCGCGCATGTGCTGCATGACGACATGCAAACCAGAAAGAAAAAAAAAAAACATCACCATAATTATGTCACCACATTTGCTAATCTCCTTCCTTTGCATTTTCTCAATTTCTTCTCTTCTACTATTAGAACGGAGGTACTCTTCGCCTTGTTCCTTGCTGACATAATTACATTATTATCTGCTGCTATCTGAGGAGAGGAGGTCAGGGCCGGACATGTTTGTTCTATTGGAGTTCAGCTGGGGAAAGTTACTCTAAATTGTTTGCATACATACACACCGTGCCTTATGGCCATCCATTATTAAATAAATGATACACTAAATAATTAAAGTAAAAGTTTAAGGACCCTTCTCCGCGCCTTTAGACATATAGGGATAGGTTGGTTAGTTGCGTATCCTTTACAGGACGTTGCAGAACCAACCCGAGCAGCCCCTGGCTGTTGTGTGGTTTCTCTAGACAAATTTACGTCCAGCAGTTTGCCATTGCTTTCTGGGCGGTTGGCTCCCCGATACCACTGTCGAAACCAACGCAAGGCGCATGGCCCGCAGCTGGGATCTAACCCGGCACCCCCAGGATTACGAAGCGTTCGCATCGACTTTAGCCACTGAGCCCACTATATAGGGATAGACCTATATTTGATTGACCAATCGGCACTTGGTGGGTGATGTGGTCAGCATCAGGCCGGCAGCCTTTACTTCCCAGAACTGCCCCTGGTGACCAATACAGTCTGAGTCAACCTAAGAGCCAAGGTCATTATGAAAAACGTCCAGCTCTTCATGATCTGAACCCACGACCTTTCGACCCGCAGGCGGGCAAAAATAGTAAATAAATAAAGATTATTAAATTTATAGGGTCAAGCAGTTCTCGGAACTGATTCCCAGTCTACATTATGTATGTGACCTCCGGCAAAAGATGACAAGTTGTAGGAGGTCGTAATTATGTACAATAACTAGACGTCCATAGATTAACACGTGGACGTAGTCTTCTGGTAATTTCCCCGGGTCTCTGTGAAGTGAGATCACACCGGTTCTGTGTTGATTAATCAGATGGTTTATGCCCTAACTGAATGTTCATGTCTAGCTGCACAAGGCTGCAGCACCCATGTCTACCAGCCTGGACAAGGACATTCAGTCCTGCTGGTTGTCGTGATCTTCTCTGCGGCATACATTTCGTACGACATTAATTACCTTGCTCCAGTCCAGTGTCGCTCTCGCCACGTAGTTCGCGCCACTGAGTTAAGTAAGACCCTCCTCGTGAACCCCCGTGTCGAGACACACTGGAGATCAAACTTATTAATCTAAGTGCATGACCATGGAGATAGACGCTGCTTCTAGAGCACTAGCATGGGCAGCAGAGCAAACGATCACTCATGCAGCAATTATATCAGACTTCATGAACCCGCTTCAGAAAACAGCAACAGGCGGTATGCGCTCTGAATAGGTAGAAAATATTCGAAAATCGCATCTAATCTGCCAGGTCTGGATACATACCCACCTGGTCAGGCTGGCATAACCGGTAATAAGCGAACGGGCCAACTGGCAAGCAATGCACCATTGCTAGTGGAAAGAAGCATGGACAGAGCAGATATCGTCAACGCTGTACGGACTGGGCTAGAGGATGACGATGAATCTCTGACACTAACACGACTGCGTGATATGGGAGTAAGGCACGAAGAAGGACGTCCTCTACCTCTCATGAGAACAATTTAGTAGAGTACCTTACAGTAGTCTGCTGCATCGGAGAAGTGAGCATGCATGGGAATGCCCAACGTGCAGTGATGTCGACTGTGGTAAAATAATATATGTTTAACAAGTCACGGCACATCGAGTAGATGACTGGCAAATTGTGGGACAGTAAACAAATCCGGTGCCGTGGAAGCGACAGAAACAGTTAAATCCTGTGAACAATACCAGTCCAACACTTTCAGGGAGACTTGTTATCTTTCACGACCTGTAGCGTTGGTAGTCATGTCTATCCATATCCTTATGTCTGGTGTACTTTCAATCAATTCAGACACAGATGATTGCACATGCGATGCCGTCCCTCTGCTTCTTTTCCCTCTAGCCTTTCTACTGTCAGGATGTGCCCTATCAAAAGATGTAATCAAAATGTAAGACTGTCCCTTCTGATGTATGCAATCAGTTTTCTTCGAGGGTCAATTTCTTTCACAATTCTCCTCGCAAGCCAATTTCTTTCAGTACATCTTCATATCTCATGTATCCTTCCGCAATGTCTCATAATTGTTTCACTATTGGACAACTTCCATATATCAGGATTTATATAGCTCTTGTGAATTATGTTTCTCACCTCAATCAACAAAACACTGCACAGTATATCAGGGAAACTAGGTGCTAAGAATGATGCCAGTAGAATGCTGTGCCGTCGGCGATAGTTTCAGAATGTCATGTGATTTTAAAGCTGTTCATTGTCTGACGTGCATCAGAGTGTAAGTGGTACGCAGGAGGCGATTGGGCCACCAAACAGTAAGAGTGCAGTCATGCCCAACAGCACGTGCCACTAAGGCGGGTGGTTGTGTTCCACGTTGAGCACCAAATCAGTTAAAGAATGTCGACACGTAGAATCAGTCAAACGCGAAGCCCGCCGTTGACACCAAACAGTTACATAGATGCAGACGTGCCCAAGATATGCCTCGCCGTTGACACCAAACAGTTACATAGATGCAGACGTGCCCAAGGTATGCCCCGCCGTTGACACCAAACAGTTACATAGATGCAGACGTGCCCAAGGTATGTCCCGCCGTTGACACCAAACAGTTACACAGATGCAGACGTGCCCAAGATATGCCTCGCCGTTGACACCAAACAGTTACACAGATGCAGACGTGCCCAAGGTATGCCCCGCCGTTGACACCAAACAGTTACATAGATGCAGACGTGCCCAAGGTATGCCCCGCCGTTGACACCAAACAGTTACATAGATGCAGACGTGCCCAAGGTATGCCCCGTCGTTGACACCAAACAGTTACATGGACGCAGAATAATACTAATGTGCTGAATGGCAAACAAAGAAAATACATGAAATAAATAAAATGCATCAACAATTACTTCAAATGACAGCTAATCGATAAGGGGGCAGGGGAATGTTCAGTTCCCTTGTAAATGTTCTAGACTAGAGGAAGGCAGGTGAGGTTCGGCCCACATTTATCAATAGATTGGTGTGCCCGAGCATCTAGGTTCTTGGGTCCGTGTTTCTATCAGTCTGAGAGAGAATTTGTAGGACCCTCTTCCACGCCTTTAGGCATATCGGGCACACCGGGATAGACCTATATTTTCTAGACCGAAATCGGCACGCGGTGAGTAATGTGGTCAGGTACCGATATCTCTGTTTGACTCTAACCCTGAGGTGTGCGCGCCGAGCACGGAGAGTCGCGGGATGAGAGACAGCTGTGAAAGTTGTAAATAAATAGTGACACAGACCATTGAAGAGAACAATGGACAGACATAAGGCGAAATTAAAGACGTCCTGTAAAAAACGAAATCACAAACGGAACTAGTTTGACGCATCACAAGGGGACAAAACATATTCGAAAAGGGGGTAGCGCTGTCACTAAAGTTCATTAATCATAACAATAGACACATAAATGTACACACAGAAGGCAAAATTCAAAATAGGACCGGAACTCGAACTGTTTACCGTAACAGGGAGGGGGGGGGGGAGAAGGGAGAATGAGTAAAACGTGTGTGAAAGAGTGGGTGAGAAAGAACAAAAGACAAGAGTGGGTAAAAAAAAGGAGAGAAAAAAAGTGAGAGAGAGAGAGAGAGAGAAAGAGAGAGAGAGAGACAGTGATTGAGAGAATGTGTGAAGGACAAAAGTGAATGAATGAGAAAGGGAGAGAAACAAAGAGAGTAAGAGTATTACTGGGGGATAGAATGTGAATAAGTAAGAGAGGGAGGGAGAGGACAGAAAGAGAAAGGCAACCTGCCAAAGAAACGCAGGATAAACTGACAAGCTAAGCAGCAAACAAATATACAAGCGACGACTATTAAACTGACGTGACCGAGCAGGTCTATTGACTAACCACAGCACAGCCAGCAGGCTGTGGACTAACCCAGCGGGGCGTGGGAGAAGTCACGCATGGCGTGTGACGGTAGCGTTGGTCCAGTCAGCAGACTGTGTGTGCCTGAACTACTTTCATTCACTCACTCATTGGTCTTGGTGTTGATAAAAAAAAAACAAAAAAAACCACCCTCAAACGTTGTCCTGCTGCACCATTATATACCACATAGGACTGTGGTTCCTCCAGTCTGTTGTATCTGGGGACAGCTTTAGGAAAACATGGATGGAAGCCAGACCAGCACCTCTGACACCCCCGTGTGTTTTTTACCCAGTCAATCACATCCACGACTGTGTCGCCCACTGGCTCGCCAGTAGGACGACGTCGTCGCCGGTCTAAACAGTTTTTGGGTCTGTCTTCTCTGATCACATCAACACTGCAGGAGTCCTTTTCATGGCTCTTGGCAGGAGTCCTTTTCGTGGCTCTTGGCAGGAGTCCTTTTCATGGCTCTTGGTAGGAGTCCTTTTCATGGCTCTTGGTAGGAGTCCTTTTCATGGCTCTTGGTAGGAGTCCTTTTCGTGGCTCTTGGCAGGAGTCCTTTTCGTGGCTCTTGGCAGGAGTCCTTTTCATGGCATCTTTTCACGGTAGGCAGTCCTTTTCGGCTTCTTCGGCAGGCTTTATGGCAGGAGTCCTTTAGGAGTCCTTTTCATGGCTCTTGGTAGGAGTCCTTTTCATGGCTCTTGGTAGGAGTCCTTTTCATGGCTCTTGGTAGGAGTCCTTTTCATGGCTCTTGGTAGGAGTCCTTTTCGTGGCTCTTGGCAGCATGCAGTGCTAAGCCATTAGCACATAACCTAGTCATAATTATACCCTAAAGCTCTCCCTTAGGGAAGCACTAACCTACCACACATTAATGTTTATACAAAATTAAAGGGGAGATAAACTGCAGCCCTGTTTCACCCCAGGTGTAACTGTACTACTTGAAGTCAGCAGTAAAACACAAGCTGGCAGTCTGACGTCAGTGTGCTCACTGCCGACATGGCCAGGGCAGGTACACACCTGTACTCGCCGACTCACAGAAGGTGTGCCGGTGCTACACTACTTTCTCTCCTGTAGCTGGCAATAATTTCACAGCAAGCACATGTGTTTGGTTTCATGCAGTCCAATCGAACATTTCTCGTACAAGTTATATGGACAGGTGTGTCGATGTGTGTGTGTTGTGGAGATAGGCTGTGAATGAAAGGATGGGTAAATGCGACAGACAAGTAGACAGAGAGAGGTAGAGATAGGCAGAGACACAGACGTGCAGACAGATGGATAAACAAATAAGTAAACAGACAGACAGAGAAATAGAGACAGACTGACAGAGAGAGAAGAGAGAGAGAGAGAGAGGGAGAGAGAGAGAGAGAGAGAGAGAGAGAACGAACGAACGAAACGAACGAACTTTATTTTCAAAGGGTAAACAAATTAGGCACGCAGGCATGTCTTACAGTCGGACCCTTCCAAACTTCCATCTTTCACCACAGCAGTTGTATTTCATCAATGAAGCATGTTATATTCAGTAATAATAATGCATATTAATATATGATGAAGTCAAAAACAAAAATAGCATGGCTGGTAAAATATGTACGCACGCTCACGCGCAAACACACCACACCCACAAACAAGCCCAATGACTCACTTAACGCAAACATATAGGCACTAAGTACCACACATACACCACAAAAGATACGAACATGCACACACCCACCACACACACACAACACAGGACAGACAGACCGACAGGCAGGCAGGCAGACCAGGCAGGCAGGCAGGCAGACAGACGACAGGGACAGACAGACAGACAGACAGACAGGACAGACAGACAGACAGACAGACAGACAGACATACATTAAGTACATATAATACATACATACATACATACATAGATACATACATAAGAGAGAGATAAATAGATAGATAGATAGATAGATAGATAGATAGATGGATAGATAGATAGCTAGATATATAGATAGATAGATAGATAGGATGGATGGATGGATGATGGATAGATAGATAGATAGATAGATAGATAGATACAGATAGATAGATAGATAGATAGATAGATAGACAGACAGACAGACAGACAGACCGGACAGACAGACAGACAGACAGACAGAGAGAGAGAGAGAAGAGAGGAGAGAGAGAGAGAGAGAGCGTAGATAGATCGATAGATAGAAAGATAGATAGATAGATAGATAGATAGATAGATAGATAGATAGGATAGATAGATAGAATAGATAGATAGATAGATCGATAGTAGCTAGATAGATAGATAGATAGATCGATAGATTAGATAGATCGCTAGATAGATCGATAGATAGATAGATAGATAGATAGATAGATAGCTAGATAGATAGATAGATAGATAGATAGATAGATAGATAGATAGATAGACAGATCATGAACAGACATAGATGCCGATACGACAGTCAGACAATGAGATGAAACAACTGCAGCAGGCTAGATACTGCTGAAGTCTATAGCACACTCACATGTATAAACCAGTAAAGTACTTGACTAGCAATGCTTCACCACAACGCTGTCAGTGACAGCAGGTTCCACAATCTCTGGCCTTCCTACACTCACTGGAGACCAGAAGTCAAGACAAGACGGTCTAGGAACAAATACAGGGCACAGGACAATCTGGGATGGAGCACTGTACCACACTTCAACACAAAAGTAGACCACAGTAGCTGCACTGTGGCATCGCCTTCACTACCTGGAAGCTCGGGCTTTAACCCCCCCCCCGCGCGAATAAAAAAATGAACAGGGGCTAGCGCCCCCCCCCCCCCCGCCCCCCAACCCCCCCCCCGCGAATAAAAATGTGTAAGAGGCCTAGCCCCCCCCCCCCACCATTTATATAAGTTCTCTTTCGAAGTATTTGTTCAAATTATTTAAAAAGTACACACTTAAACAAGGCACTAATTCCCCCCTCTCCCCCACACCCTTGCATTCTGTGTGTGTATCAGCGTCACTGAACTATGGGTGTATTTGACTCTTGGTGGGAAGAAATGAAGACAAGATAGTTGAGTTTGGGGTGACAATATGGATACAATAAACCCAGTCAGTATCAAGGCACCTATAAATGAATTTTGTTTTCCTGTTGATATACTTTTGATACAAAAATTCCTGCACTTCACACAGAACCAGTGTTGGCATACCGCTGTGAATCTGTTCAACAAGCAACAACACAAATCTTTTTCCTGTTCACTGGCTGTAAACTCTGTTAGACAGTTCTGTTTGTTCGTCCATCTCTGGACTTCAGTCTTGTTCCGAACCTGAGTGGTGCGTGCACATCCATATACATA
>CAJHNH020002821.1:92743-132743 GCA_905116865.2 Candidula unifasciata
ACCCCTGAGTTAAAGACCCCCCCGGACCCCCGTCGGACAAATGGAGAAAAAAATATTAATCAAAGTGTGGACCATGGAGATAGCGCTGTTAAGAGCACTAGCAGGGAAAGAGAGAAACGCCCATCATGCAGCAATTAATCAGATTTCTGAACCCGTTTTCAAAAACAGAAAACAGGGGGTATCGCTCGAAAGGTAAAAAAATTTTCGAAAATGCACCTAATTGCCGGTCGGATCTACCCCCTGGTCAGCGGGCAAAACGGTAATAGGCGAGGGCCAAACTGGCAAGCAACCACCATTTCTGGGGAAAAGAAGCCGGACAGAGCAGAATCGTCAACCTGTCCCAAATGGGCTAAGGATGAGGTGAATCTCGACACAACACGACTGCTGATATGGGAGTAAGGCAGAGAAGGTCCTACCTCCCTGAGAAAAATTTAGTAGATCCCTTTACGATGCTGCTCGGAGAAGGAGATGCATGGGAATGCCCAAACGGGCAGTGATGTCGAGTGGAAAAAAAATTTTATTTTTAAAAGTCACGGCACTCGAGAGAATGCGGCAAATTTGTGGGAAGAAAAACAAACCGGCCGGGAAGCGACGGGAAAACAGTAAATTGTGAAAAAAATCCACCAACCTTTCAGGGAATTGTTATCTTTCACATGTGCGTTGGTAGTATGTTATCCAAAACCCTATGTCGGGCTTAATCAATTCGGGACACAGGTTTGCCAGCGAGCCGCCCTTGCTTTTTCCCCTTTTTAGTTTTTACGTCAGGATGTCCTATCAAAAGAGTAATAAAAGAAGACTGTCCCTTCTGATGTTGCAACAGTTTTTTTCGAGGGTCAATTTTTTTCACAATTCTCTTCGAACCCAATTTTTCAGTACATCTTCATATTTTGATCCTTTCCGCAATGTCTCAAATTTTCACAAATGGACAACTTCCTATACCCGGTTTATTAGTCTTTAAATTTAGTTTCCCCTCAAAAACAAAACACTGCACAGTATATCAGGGAAACTAGGTGCTAAGAATGATACCAGTAGAAGTCTTTGCCGTCGGCGATAGTATCCGAATGTCATGTTATTTTAAAGCTGTTTATTGTCTGAAGGCATCAGACGGTAGTAGGTACGTGTAGGCGATTTCGGCCAAGAAACATAAGAGTGCAGTCACCCCCCAACTACACAAGCCACTCTGCTGGGTGGTTGTTTCCACGGCTGAGCATACAATGTAAATAATGTCGACATGTAGAATCAGTCAAACGCGAAGCCTGCCGTTGACACCAAACAGTTACATAGATGCAGACGTGCCAAAGGTATGCCCCGCCGTTGACACGAAACAGTTACATAGATGCAGACGTGCCCAAGGTATGCCCCGCCGTTGACACCAAACAGTTACATAGATGCAGACGTGCCCAAGGTATGCCCGCCGTTGACACAAAACAGTTACAAGATGCAACGTGCCCAAGTATGCCCGTGTTGCCCACCAAACGGGTTACAAGATGCAGACGTGCCAAGGTATGCCCCGCCGTTGACACCAAACATTTACATAATGCAGACGTGCCCAAGGTATGCCCCGCCCGTTGACACCAAACAGTACATAGAGCAGACGTGCCCAAGGTATCCCCCGCCGTTGACACCAAACAGTTAATAGATTAACAAGTGCAAGGATGCGTTACACATCAAAAATTCCCAAATGACAGAACGTGCCCAGATGTCATTCCCTGTAAATGTTTTAGACCAGAAAGGGAAAGGCAGGTGAGGTTCGGCCCACATTATCAATAGATTTGGTGTGCCCGAGCATCTAGGTTCTTGGGTCCGTGTTTCTATCAGTCTGAGAGAGGAATTTGTAGGACCCCCTTCACGCCTTTAGGCAATCGGGCACAACGGGATAGACCTATATTTTCTAAGACCAATCGGCACGCGGTGAGTAATGTGGTCAGGTACCGATATTCTGTTGACTTAAAACCCCGAGGTGTGCGCGCCCAGACGGAGAGTCGCGGGATGAGAGACAGTGTGAAAGTTGTAAATAAAAGGACACAACCATTGAAAAGAACAATGGACAGAAAATAAGGCGAAAATTTAAAAGTCCTGTAAAAAAAAGAATCACAAACGGAACTAGGTTTTACGCATCACAAGGGGACAAAACCATATTCGAAAGGGGGTAGCGGTCACTAAAGTTCATTAATCATAACAATAGACAATAAATGTACACACAAAGGCAAAATTCAAATAGGACCGGAACTCGAACGTTACCGTAAACAGGGGGGGGGGGGGAGAAGGGAGAATGAGTAAACGTGTGTGAAAAAAAGGGGTGGAAAGAAAAAAAGAAAAGAGGGGAAAAAAAAAAAAGGAGAGGAGAAAAAAAAGGAGAGAGAGACAGTGTTTGGAGAAGTGTGAGGACAAAAGTAAATGAATGAGAAAGGAGAAAAACAAAGGAGTAAGAGTTTACTGGGATAGAATGTAAATAAGTAAGAGAGGGAGGGAGGGAAGAAAGAGAAGGAACCCGCAAAAAAAACGCGGGTAAACGACAGCTAAGCAAAAAAATACAAGCGACGACTATTAAACTGACTGACCGAGAGGTCTATGGATAACCACACCCAGCCGCGGGTGGGGACTAACCCAGGGGGGGCGGGGAGAGCAGCATGGCGTGTGAGGGTAGCTTTTGGGTCCAGAGCGAGTGTTGCCGAATACTTTCATTCACTAAAATTGGTTTTGGGTTGATAAAAAAAAAAAAAAAACCCCCTAAAAATTTGTCCGTTGCACCTTTATTACCACATAGGACGGGGTTCTCCAGTTGGGTATCTGGGGACAGCTTTAGGAAAATGGAGGAAGCCAGACCAGCACCCTGACACCCCCGTGGGTTTTTTACCAGCAACACACCACGACTGTGTCGCCAATGGCTCCCAGGGGACGACGTCGTCGGCCGGGCAAACAGTTTTTGGTCTGTCTTTTGAACATCAACACTGAGGAGTCCCTTTCATGGCTCTTGGAGGAGTCCTTTTTGGTCTTGGCAGAATCCTTTCATGGCTCTTGCAGGAGTCCTTTTCATGGCTCTTGGTAGGAGTCCTTTTCATGTCTCTTGGGATGAATCCTGTTCATGGCTCATGTCAGGAGTCCCTTTTCACGGGCTTCTTAGCAGGAGTCCTTTTCATGGCTTCTTGGCAGGAATCCTGTTTTATGGCTCGTGATAGGAGTCCTTTTTCATGGCTTCTTGGTAGGAGTCCTTTTCATGATGGCTCTTGGCAGGAGTCCGCTTTTCGGCATGGCTCTTGGCTAGGAGTCCTTTTTATGGCTCTTGAGAGGAGTCCTTTTCATGGCTCTTGGTAGGAGTCCTTTTCATGGCTCTTGGCAGGAGTCCTTTTCATGGCTCTTGGTAGGAGTCCTTTTCATGGCTCTTGGTAGGAGTCCTTTTCATGGCTCTTGGTAGGAGTCCTTTTCATGGCTCTTGGCAGGAGTCCTTTTCATGGCTCTTGGTAGGAGTCCTTTTCATGGCTCTTGGTAGCATGCAGTGCTAAACCATTAGCACATAACCTAGACACAATTATACCCTAAAGCTCTCCCTTAGGGAAGCACTTACCTACCACACATTAATATTTATGCGAAATTAAAGAGGAGATAAACTGCATCGCTGTTTGACCACAGGTGCTCCTTGAAGTCAGCAGTAAAACTAGCACAGCCCTCACAACAAGCTGGCAGTCTGACGTCAGTGTGCTCACTGCCGACATGGCCAGGGCAGGTACACACCTGTCTGTACTCGCCGACTCACGGAAGGTGTGCCGGTGCTACACTACTTTCTCATCCTGTAGCAGGGCCATAAGTTCACAGCGAAGCACCTGTGGTTTGTTTCATGCAGTCCAATCGAACATTTCTCGGTACAAGTTATATTACGGACAGGTGTGTCCGAGGTGTGTGGTGTTGTTGATATAGGTACTGTGAAATGAAAGGATGGGTAAATGCGTCATACAAGTAGACAGAGAGAGGGAGAGGATGGGCAGAAGACACAGACGTGCAGACAGATGGATAAACAAATAAGTAAACAGACAGACAGAGAAATAGAGACAGACTGACAGAGAGAGAGAGACAGATAAATAGATAGATGGATAGACAGACAGACAGACAGATAGATAGATAGATAGATACAGACTAGAATAGATAGATAGATAGATAGATAGATAGAATAGATAGATCGATAGATAGATAGATAGATAGATAGATAGATAGATAGATAGATAGATAGATAGATAGATAGATAGATAGATAGATAGACAGATAGATAGATAAATCATAAACAGACATAGATGTCGATACGACAGCCAGACAATGAAATGAAACAACTGCAGCAGGGTAAAGACTGCCCCGACCCATACCGCCCGCCCCACAAATGAAAATGTGTGCAAGCGTACAAAATATTTGTTTATCAACTTCAAATTATTTGAAAAGTACACACTTAAACAAGGCACTGCCCCCCCCTCTCCTCCCAGAACACTTGTAAGTGAGACCACCTCCCCCTTTGCATTTTATGTGTGTATCAGCGTCACTGAACTATGGATGGGTTTGAATCTCGGTGGGAAGAAATGAAGTCACAAGACAGTTGAGTTTGGGGTGACAATATGGATACAATAAACCCTACTAGTATTAAGGCACCTACAAATGAATTTTGTTTTCCTGTTGATATACTTCCGATACAAATAATTCTTGCACTGCCCACAAAACCAGTGTTGGCATACGGCTGTGAATCCATTCAACAAGCAATAACACAAATCTTCTTCATCTTCTTCCTGTTCACTGGCTGTAAACTCTGGTAGAAAGTTCTGGTTGTTCAACCATCTCTGGACTTTAGTTTTTTCCCCGAACCTGAGTGCTGCATGCACATCCGTTATACAGATCTAAATTTGTGTATGCAGATTGTTGGTTCTTTGCCTCTCAGACAGATGCACTGCAACTTCGAAGGAAGCCCCCAATTAGTCGACTCTTACGACATGCTTCTGGGGAGACAGTGGGTCTATTCTTGTTTTCCCCCACAAATAGGGCCCCAGAACCTACATGGGGAACAACAAAAGTGTCTGAGGTCTCTTAAGTATGTTTTTATAAAAGTTAGAGACCAGAGAATCACCGTCATTGCAAGGGGGTTGGATCCCATGTGGATCAGGATCTCTCTTAACAGAACAGCTAGCTGTCTAGTGAGAGCGGTGCACAAGCACCACAGCTCCAGTAATGATCCTCAGAGGGCTCCGTAAATATTGCACTTGTGAACGGAACGAAGCTGCCATGAAACGAACCACCAGCATTTACTGTGGGAGGCACACAGATTTAGCCACTATGCCACATAGACTTTAAATGTGTGAGTGTGTGTTTAGAAAAATGCTTAGCATTCCTTGGACAACTAAAACAAATTATATAAATGTTTTGAAAGATAAAGTCAGGAGTTTTTGTTTTTTACAACATCATTAAATAACACAGCACAATTGAGACAGCAATATAAATATACCTCAATTCTATAACTGTAACAGCTTTACATTTTCTTCCTCTTTGTTGATTTAATACTTGAGGTTTTTGACAAAAATGTGTGGCATATCTAAACCAGGGCTGCAAAATATGCCTCTCTGGCTAATATATAGTTCTTTTGACATTTGTTAAATTTACTAGACGTTAATCGTCAACACTCAAAAGACTACAAAAACTTCAGGTCAAAATAGGTGTCGCTAAACATGAACACTATACAGGTAATCAAAGAAGAATAGTAAACCAACACAGAATTGGTTGCCACATGCTGAGGGATGTGCTAAAGATGGAATCTGAGTACTTATGGACTCCTCCAATGTGCAACAAGGATTATCTGTTGATTAACTAACTAAATGTACTAGCCACTGTGCATTATTTTGTAGGTCGCTAGCTGCTGAGATGTCATCTGTGACTTGTCATCTAAAGATGGTGTTTCTCAGCTGTGCCGAATAACCATATGCATGTCATATGCCAGGGCTTTTTAACTAAGTTTACTCTGGGGCCAAAGTTTTGAAAATGAGGATAGTCACGGGCCAGACACTTGAGCCTCATTACAGAAAGATTATTACTTCAATTCAACTACCAGTGATCCATGGACCACTTGCTCGAGGTTTGCGGACCAGATTTGGCCTGCGGGCCACCAGTTGAATAGCTCTGTCATATGCCAATCGGCTTTCAACAAAAGGCAGGGTATCTCATGACACCCAGGTAGGATTCTATAAATGTAAGGCCAATACGTGATTGTCTAGTACAAAGTTTATGCAAGAAACCATCAGAACCTTCATATGACTGCTTGACCCCACTTTGGTATAACAAACATCCTCTTCATCATGGGCTGCATCTTCGGAGACCAGTACGTACTCTATAGACATGTTTTTGTTGACCATGATTCAACAAGCAATTCAATAACTCCTAACTGATTTGCCAGCCAAGCAGATCATTAAATTTCAAACACAACAATTTAAGACATGTATAAAATTAGCAGGAAGATTGTAGGTGGCCGAGACAAGAATAGTAGCATAGCAGCCTTTCAAGCAAGTTATAAGAGAGGGAAAGACAGCTGTAGAAAAACATAAAAACAACAAGACAACATGTGAGATGTGATGTATAAGAAATGTGGCAGGAAATACAAGAAGAGACAGTCACCAATGAAGAACAAAGAACAGTAGTAGTAGGCGTATCAGGTATCAGTGAATGATTGCACAGAACATCAAAGAATCAAATGGTTTGGTCAACTGGTCAGAATAGAACTAACTCAACCAGCAGCTACACAACAAGCAGCAGGCTAACTAAGAAAAAATGGGAGGAGGGTGCAAAAGAGACCGTAGAAACGAAAAAAAATGATTAATAATATTAACACAAGCTACGCAATGAGCAAAAGACAGGAAACTACATATAACTCTTCTCTGTGACGGTTTACGGCATAAACAGTGGGGCAAAAGATGAAGAAGAAGTAGAAGACGAAGGAAGGTTGGTGTAAACTATGAGGCTGTCTTCATCATCATGCTACACAGCTATGACATAGCCTATGTTAACAATCAATCCAATAACGAACAAGTTCATAAAGTGTTAGCTGTCCGCCTTTGCTTCCCAATGTACATATTGAAGAAAACGGATGAGCATCAGAAAGACGAATTCACGTTATTGAAGACATCTGGGGACACACCCATTTATGATGTCACCCTGTCTCCCTTATATATAGCCTTTTAATGAGCCTTCATTTCATATGTGAAATGTGAAACATAACCACAATAGGCGACTGTTTGAAAGAGATGAAATCAGAAAAGTTGTGTGTTAAATAACAGAACGCTAACTACGTTTTCTCTACCAAAATACTTTATGAGAGAGAACAAAGTTAATCTGTTAACTTAAATCATGTACAGTGAGTAGACAAACCGACAAGTCTAAACTAAAATTGCCGCGACCGCTGCGAAAGTTTCGGTGTCTATAACAGTCTTAATCTATTTCAAGCAACATACTGGGACAACATCCAGCTTACCTTATATCCACAGAGATTCCTTGTCCAGTCTAGAGAAAACTTTTAAAGAAACAATGAGCTAAGTCACCAAACACAAACTGAGAACTCCAGAAATCCCTAAACTACACACAAAAAGTTGCAAACTCCGGTTTCGTCTTCATCGGGTTTAGTTTTATCAATCACAAATAATATACATCTAAAAACTAAAATTAAGTGTAAATAAAAGATGAATTACACATGAAAATTATCCTGCAGCACACACGTTCGTTCACGTAGAGAAATTAGAAGAGAATTAAAAGTTTTGTTGTACACAGAAATAAAACCATCGCCCGGACACAGTTACGTCTGCCATGTTCAGATTCCAACATGGCGCCGACATTCAAAGCGAGGCTACTGTAAATATTCTGAAGTTTGGTCTCACCGCTTTTCACTATCTCGTTTCACAACACTTGAGGGTGCATTTTTTGGGTGGAAATAGTAGAAAAACTTCTTCTTCTTCTTCTTCTTCTTCTTCTTCTCTTCTTCATTTTCTTCTTCCTATTCTTCTTCTTCTTTTGCACTAGCTCTTAAAAGGACTGTTGATACGTTGTATTTACAGCTAAGCTAGGCTACGATATCTGCGTCTTTAGACCCACCACATTAGGTCTCTTATGGCAGGGGACAGTGTCAATATACCCCCCCTACCCCCCCACCACCACCCAAATGGGGCCCAGGAACCCTCAGAGAGGGGAAGACAGATATTGAGTTAACAACCGACATCACAACATTTCAAGCGTTCACATAAGCACCCCGTCCCAATCTTCAGCAGCCTGCGCAAAGATCCAGTTCCGATGGCACCAGTAGTAGTTCGATTATATACGTTTATCTTGCCTTACTCCTAATCGTTGAGTGTCACAGGGGCAGGAGCCGGCTCAGGCTGTTGAGACTCCCCCCCTTCTCCTAGATCCCACCTTAAATACACACAATACTTTCGTAAGAGAGTCAAGTGGCCGCCTTTATGCTGTATAGAAAGTCTCTTTAATAGCAATTATTTATATATTTTGATACAACTCACGAAAGTCACCCTATCTGGTCGTCCGCGAGATTTTGTAGGTGATTTTCAGTGACCCTCTTATAGTCTAGGGGTGTCATCAGTTCCTCGTTTTGCACGTCTTGAACACATCTACCACCAACGACAGCACCAACACCGACGACAGCACCAACACCGACGACAGCACCAACACCGACGACAGCACCAACACCGACGACAGCACCAACACCGACGACAGCACCAACACCGACGACAGCACCAACACCGACGACAGCACCAACACCGACGCCAGCCCGACCGACGACAGCACCAACACCGACGACAGCACCAACACCGAGACGACAGCACCAACACCGACGACAGCACCAACACCGACGACAGCACCAACAACGACGACAGCACCAACACCGACGACAGCACCAACACCGAAGACAGCACCAACACCGACGACAGCACCAACACCGACGACAGCACCAACACCGACGACAGCACCAACACCGACGACAGCACCAACACTGACGACAGCACCAACACCGACGACAGCACCAACACCGACGACAACACCAATAAAGAAAAAATACAAAAACATCAGTGGCGAGCCATGGCGCTTACAGTGCTCTTTCCTTCAATACGTTTTCCTTGCATAAAGGCGCCTTCGGCACCTAAGACCTTCTCCCAGCTTCAACCCCCTGCCCCGAGTCAACCAGTAGACTCCAACTCCCTGCTCCGAGACAAAAGAGAAGAGTCCATATGAAGGTGGTACAGGTATGCGACATGTTTAGGTATTTATGCTCTGCTAGATAAGACAACAACACATTCATCAGTACTTAGATAACACAAGTGGACGTTATTGAATATCTGACGACAGACTGACAGTACCACGACAACTATAATGGAACACAGGTACTAGCATATATCAATGTGTGTGTTTAGTAAGTCAACTGGCCAGGCGTACTGACGCCAAAAAAACAAGGCGGAGGGGAGGGGGGGGGGAGATCCCTAGCCTTGTTAATAGGGTTAGTAATGAAATAATAATAATGTGCTCAAATAATGTGACATGGTGGGGGGGGGGGGGGGGAAGCTTTGCATATTTACAAATCTGGGGGAGGCTGGGAGCGGTAAGCTTACCAACTGTCTAATTTCTTTTTTTGGAGGGGGGGGGGATTAGAAGTCTCTAAGCGCCTAAACCCTTGAGGTTCTGCTACTGATATTGGCGGTTAATACTGGGTCCTCGCGGAGCATTGACGTACACGACTCTAAATATCTCTTAACCTCTCTTGCTCAAGTGTATATACACCACGTGCTGGAGCCTGTTCTCTCCAAGAATTCGGTGAATTGTTGGGGCTGCGACCTCCACAGGGAAAGTGTTATAGACAACAAGTTGAAGGCCCAATCCGGTTCGGAGTGAGGTGCGACACTATGAGCTATCAGTTTAGTTAGCAATTCTTATTGTCGATGCTTCTGAAAAAGTATATTGTAAGCTGTATATTTAAAAATGGCGAAAGGCTGTTTGCCACAGACTTGGTGGTGTGCCTTATACAGTAATGAGCGTGCACCTGCTGGTTTGTCATGACTGCTGCTTCCCTAAACCATGACTATGGTTAGCCACCTGTTTCGGCTGCCTTATGCATTCGAAACGTGTGCGAGCTGTTGGATTTTGCCGAGACTGCTGCCTGTTTAAACTTTCATATCGGACAGCGATGGTCATTCTGCGTGATTGTTAGCGGTACCGGAACGGAGCAATCATAGGTTGAAACATCTGCGATGAAGTTTGAACCTAAACTTATAGGCTGATAGGGCTTAACATAAGAAGTTTGCAAGTTATCTTTCTCTGAGCTACTGTCAATTCCTCCCCGGCCCTACATTCTGCTGTCAATGCTATGTCAGAGTTAAATAAGTCTAATCTTTTTCTATTCTTCTTCAGCACTCCGAGCCCTTGAGGGTCATTGCTGCAGATATCACCCGCCTCCATTCATCTCTCTGCTTGTCCTTCTCTTTCCAGTTGGTGACACTAAGTGTTTGCAGGTCTATCTGGACATTATCTCACCATCCTCTTCTTGGTCTGCCTCGTGGTCTACGACCATTCACCTCCCTTGTGTAAATAGGTTTCACCTCTGTCTTCTGACATTCTCTGAATATGCCCCAGCCGTTTCAAACTATTAGCTCTCATAATGCCACTGATCAATGATGATTTAAACTAGGACTGTACCGAATAGGGATTTTCACTATTCGGCTGAATACGAATAGCGGGACCAACTATTCCGCCGAATATGAAAGTGAATAGTGAATCATCATCACCGGGTGCCTTGCCGACTGGCGTGGGTCTTGCCCCAATTTTTTTTAATCTATCGCAGTGTATGGAGAAACGGGTGTAAGGTTACCGCAAGTATTCGGCCGAATAACGAATAGTTATTAGGTCCACTATTCGGCCCCGAAGCGAATATTCGGTACAGCCCTAATTTAAACAGACAATGAATTTCGTTGCTGCTTCTCAGTCATAACATATAACGGGCACTAATCATAACGATAACTAGTTGCCACTAATCCGCCATAGGGACAGGGAGATTGCTTCTTGTTTTTTCGTTAACAGTGGACTATCGACATATTTGTCTGTCTCAGTGTGTGTGTCTGTATACGTACATAGTTTTATCTCTGTCGGCGTATGTCGCTCGGGCGCTGCAGTTGCAGGCTATTTGGCTAGCAGCCGTCTTGCGTTAGTTTCGACAGTGGCATCGAGAGATAACGGTATAGAAAAACCACAACAGCCACAAAACATATTGGGGTTAGTTCTGCAACGTCCTGTAAATGATACACAGCTAACTTTTGTGTGCGTAAATTTGTAAGTCTGTCTGCCTCTCCGTCCGTCCGTCCGTCCGTCCGTCTGTCTGTCTGTCTGTCTGTCTGTCTGTCTGTCTGTCTGTCTGTCTGTCTGTCTGTCTGTCTGTCTGTCTGTCTGTCTGTCTGTCTGTCTGTCTGTCTGTCTGTCTGTCTGTCTGTCTGTCTGTCTGTCTGTCTGTCTGTCTACTTAACTATGTTTGAGGTCTACCTGCCTGTCTGTCTGTCCGTCAGTCAGTCAGTCTGCCTGTCTGTCTGTATGTATGTCTGTCTGCATGTCTGTCTGTATGTCTTTCTGTCTACTTAACCATGTTTAAGGTCTGTCTGTCTGGTCTGTCTGTCTGTCTGTCTGTCTGTCTATCTGTCTGTCTGTCTACTTAACCATGTTTGAGGTCTGTCTGTCTGTCTGTCCTGTCTGTCTGTCTTGTCTGTCTGTCTGTCTGTCTGTCTGTCTGTCCTGTCGTCTGTCTGTCTGTCTACTTAACCATGTTTGAGGTATACCTACTGTCTGTCTGTCTGTCTGTCTGTCTGTCTGTCTGTCTGTCTGTCTGTCTGTCTGTCTGTCTGTCTGTCTGTCTGTCTGTCTGTCTGTCTGTCTGTCTGTCTGTCTGTCTGTCTGTCTGTCTGTCTGTCTGTCTGTCTGTCTGTCTGTCTGTCTGTCTGTCTGTCCGTCCGTGCATCCGTCCGTCCCTCCGCCCGCCCGTCTGTCTGTCTGTCCGTCTGACTGTTTGTCTGTCTATGTTGTAGATAATACATCTCACGATCAACCAACCTTCTCTTCACATTTCTGCTTGTGTTCACCTTTCAGATCCCTAAGTGCCCAACATCTTTTGATATATTTCCCTTCTGGATTGCGTTGATCCTTTTGTAATCCTGTCCGGGCTTTAAGTTAACTGACGCCTAAGATTTTCTATTAGATTAAATTAGACGACAGAAGCACAAAAACAGGCTAATCTTTACAGTAATGGGTTGTTTTTTTTCCCCCTTCCGTTTGCGATTTTCACCTGGATAATGTAAATGCGATATGTGCGATTAGGTCATTGAACTTTCCCGTGTGGGTTCCGGGACCCCAAGAATAAACCCACTGTCTCCTCAACAAGCATGTCGTAAGAATCGACTAATTGGGGTTCTCCTTTGAAGTCGGAGTGTATCTGCTCGAGAGGCAAGGAACCAACAATCTGCATTCAAGTAGGTTGGATCTGTAAAATGAATGAGCACGCACTACTCAGATTCTGGAACAAGACTAATGCCGAGAGCTGGACGAACAACCAGAACTTTCCGCTAGAGTTTACAGCCGGTAAACGCGAAGACAAAAACGAAGGAGGTCATCGAACTGAGCGCAATAGAAATAGAAAGATTTCAGAGTCAGTTTATTCTTTCCATTAAATTTATTGTGTAGAGAGAATTGAGGGGGGGGGGGGAGGGGGGCGGGAGGTGAGCCTGGGCCTAGAAAATAGGCACATAGTTATGTGCCTTCCAAAGATGTACAGATGTTCTCGTTTTAAGTGTATGTTTAGGCAGTGTACATTATTTAAAATACATTATTATGTTTATGTGCCATTGAGCACATAATCATTATTATTACTGCGCACTTAAACAAAGTCAGGACACTTTGAGACACAATTGCATACAATTACAAAGGTCCCCCCCCCCCCCCCACATAATAATTTCGTCATTGCAATGCCGTTGATTCACAGTTTTTTTTTAATTAAACCTTTCATTTCGTGTAAGTTATGCTATAATTTACACTAGTAATGTCAAAGTTCCAAGTATGTTTTCCATCTGCACCGCGTCTGTAGGATTCAAGTATACATTCTTGTCCTGTTGTTCGTTCAAGTTAGCCGTTAAGCACAATTTTGTTCCTTGCACGAAGTACAGTTGTGTTGCTGCCAATTGTATTGTATGTATAACACTCAACAGTACACCCAGAATTAGTTCAGCGGTTCATTGATGCACTTTCCAGGCTGTTAGAACAGCAAAAGCGTATAGTACTAGTACATGTTGCTTGTTATTTGCGTATTCTTTACAGTACATTGCAGGGGGCTGCGTGGTTTCGAAGCATGGTATCCGCCTCGAGTGCTAGAGGTTCCAGGTTCAATCCCCGGTAAGGGCTGGGATTTTTCCACGAGGTCTTGGACTTCTAGTAATTCCACTGGTGTCTGGGTAGTGAGATCGGACGCCCGTGTGCATTATTGCGCTCGTAAAAAATAGCTTGGCAGTTGGAACAGTAGCCTAACGGCGCTGCCCCGGCAACATTTAAAGTTCAAAATCTACTTAAAGTAAATCAGGATCGTCGCTGGTCCTACAGAGACTGTGCACTGTGCTGAGCTTCTTGGGACTCAGACTTGAGTTAGAAGAAGAACGGAAAACTTATGGGTTACTACCCGTGTTCCATGATGTTGATCCGTTGTTGAAACCTTTAAACCGCACAGCACATTGAGAACAAGTGCAACATTTTAAAAACTTTGTGATTTGACTAGACAATTTTATATTCTGTAGCTTACCGCTACGACTACACGGTTGGCTCTCAATAACCATGATCATGTGCCGTGGCGGTAAGCGTAGGCTGTCATGTTTCGTTTTCTCACACGATCACCAGAATAGCGGATCAGTTAAATGTTTTTGACTCGCCTAGTCCACCAGACTCTTGATAACACTGTCGAAACCAACTCAAATCGAAGAGATTTTCTGTCTTTCTCTCCCTTTATCTGTTTGTTTTTCTGGCAATAGTTTTTTTTCCTCATTGTAGGAATTGTTTTTAGGACACACACACACACACACACACACACACACACACACACACACACACACACACACATACACACAGGCACACATACTTGTTGAATATTTAATGTTGCATTAAGAATCGACATCACCGCACTCGGGACACCCCACAAGCACTCCGTCCCCGTGTTTAGCAGCAAGCGAAGAGTTAAAATTCCGATGGTACCAGTAACTGTCTGATTGTATATCCGTCTTGCCTTTCCCCTGAGTGTCGAGCGTTGGCCAGATCCCCTTGTAACTCCTCGCAGTGCCATTTTCCTCAGACCGTAAGGATCTGTCTGATCTTCGGCACTGTTCACTCGCTCACAAAGGGCCCTCAAAAGATCTAGCTTGTCGTAAATTAGTTCACCATCAAGTGGTGTGAAACCGCCCAATCTGTCTGCCTGCTCATTTCCCAACACACTGGTGTGGCCTAGAGAAACTAGCTGAAGGATGCTACCCTGGACCTTTGAAATGATGCTTGCCACTCTTCACGGAGCATGCCTGTCTTCACCTTTCTCAACATTCTCTGTAAGTCAGTGACAGCACATATAACTAGAATTTGAAACCAAAAAAAAAAAAAAAACACCATTGTTATTTTTTTTATCAATGTCTATTTTCTTCAAAGATCGACAAAAGAAATAACAAAAGCATACAGTAACATGAATTATGATGGCGTTTCTTGGCCGAGTCAGTCAGTATATTACCGCATTCAAATGTTTACGGTAGACATCCTAGAGGGTGAACACAACCGGTTTCTCCAACATAAAACATACAGCAGACATAGAACAATCCACTTGTCAACAAATCCAGCATTCCTGTTGGAAAAAGTCTGGCAAGATGGAATGTCTCTTGCTTCTGTTCGTTGGTTGCCTTTGTGTGTGTCTATAAAACGGTGGGTCTACACATCCTTTTCTTCTGGATAGAGTTAAGCAAGATCATTTGTCTATGTTCATGCGGAAAAGAAACATAACTTGGCCGACGGAGCAACTGCTAAACAATGGAAACTTTCGGTATCTCAACGACATGATAAAACTTGGTCAGATTTCATTAAAATTTTCTGCCGCATCGCGGGTAAAATTAAATTCTGTTCTGGCACTGAAACTGTGGTCTAACTGGAGCTGAAAGGAGAGTCGAATTACTAAACCTTTGATAGGCTTTTGGTGCATGGGTCATATGATACCAGACTCTAATTTTTATAGACCAATGGGAACTGGGTGGGTGATGTTATCAACATCTCGCCGACCTCTTTTGCTGCCCTGGACGTCACCTCGCTTCATTAGCTCCGCATTAGTGATTCTGTCACACTTTTTTTTAAATCCTTCGAATAAAGGCACCAGTTAATAAATAATTTTAGTTTATTAGAAATTTTAATTACGAAATAATCCTTTCGGCCTTCTGCCAATAAATATAACTTTAAAAAAACAAACATCAATAAAGTGATCTTTCACCTCCAGTAACAAGTAAACAGGATGTGCACTCGGCAAACCAAATAAACAACAATAAAAACTATGTATAGAGTTTGATGAATGGGAACAAGAATCCAATCAGGCAAGTTCTGCCATGAACTGTTGCATTTTGTCGACGTAGCTGATCGTGTCCATTGCCAGTCTGTTCACTGTAGGCAGATCAAAATTGTAATATATTAAGTTATTTGTTTGAGATAGAGATACACACAACTGATTGGCTCTCAATACGATTAGATATTACTTCATCTTCTTCTTCTTCATCTTCATCATCTCATCATCATCATCAGCATTATAATCATCATCATCATAAACATCATTACCATAATCTTCTTTCTCTTTCTCTTCTTCCTTTTCTTCTTCTTCTTTTTCTTCTTCTTCCTCTTCTTCTTCTTGTTGTTCTTTTTATTATTATTCCCCGCACATTCTCATCCTTCTCGTCTTTCTCCTCTTTCACCTACATATTCGAGTACAAATACGTATACATTTATGGAACGTACGCAGATAGAAATAACAGACACAAGCAGATAGAATTCAGAACTCCTGAAATTTGAAGAAACATCCAGGCTGAAATAAAGAAATCAGAAAGAACGAACAAACAAACTTTATTTTCAAAGGATCACAAACTGGGCACGCAGGTCAGTCTTATACAGAAAAGAGAACCTGACAGATAGAACAAAAGCAGACTGGCTGATCAAAAGAAAGCAGGCCGATAGAATAGACAGACAGACAAGTAAAAGGAAAGCTGACAAATAGATCAGATAGAATGAAATCCAGTGACCAAACAGAGAGACAGATAATGATAGAGCGTCTGAAGCAAAACATACATTCTGTAAACTGGAAAGCAGACAGACAGAGCAAACGAACTGACCTCACAGAACATAAGCCGAAAGAAACATAACATAAAGACAGTAGACATAAATTTATTTTGTTTTCTTTATTAATATCCTACATCAGATGACGTCAGAGGACAGTCCAACATATTAGAGGGAGGTGAGACTGGGTTTCCCGGCTTTATGATGCTTTTAACGACCCCAAAACATCCAGAACTGGCCCTAACCCCAACCCACCTACATCCCACGAGAGAGTGCAGCCTAGGTCCCACGACTGCATGTACACTATCTACCACCCTCTGAAATGCTAGATTGTCCTGTGACCTGTCATTTTTCCCTGTTTGGGGTAGGATATTAACAAAGCACCCTATTTGGTTGAATTTCGAAAGATTGTACTCACTTCCGTAAGGACAACACATAGCGGCCATCCCAACGTTCATACACGTCATCAGTTCGGCCTGACACACCATTCTAGCGGCTGGATTCTTGCAGTCACCAAACATCAACACACTGGCTGCCGCACTATCCACTGGAAGTTTACAGCCGGCCGCCTTGGCGTCCGTGATCTTGCGAGGCTGGTCCCTCATCACTTTCATTGTTTGCATGGTCTTGTAGAGTTTGGCTGCCTGAGCAGGCTGCAGTGGAAAAGGATATGTATATTTTGTTTGTTTTTGATGAATTTGTTGTTGGCAAAACTCGATTTAAAAAAAAAAAGAGACACAAACAATAGACTATTGCATTGCATATGTCGCTGTATCTGGTCAGGTGCATTCTACGGTAACAATTACCAGCGGTGCCTTCTCCATGTCTACCAGCAGCGTGACGATGGAGGTGCTGGTGTGACAAGCTTTCATGTGGCTAGAATTACAGGACTATTCCCGCGTGTGTGTCCTGAGTGATTCTTTGAACATGATCCCGCGGGTCGAGGCAGGCTGGTTACGCCGAGTGGCCTAAATCACTGCAAAAATCTACTGTGTGTGCAGCTGCTTTCATATTCGACTCAGGGCATGCAGACGTTTTTGGTAATGAAAAAGCTGACAGACTGGCAGATGCTGCATTAACTGAAGATGGCCGACCACGGATTACGCAAGAGATAGTACGTTCTGAAGTCTTGTTAACCAACATAGGACTGGTACTATTACCCGCGCGACGCTGATGAGTATGTTGAGAGGGGAATCTGAGCGCCTATGGATGTGTCCGGAGTGCTGTGAAGATAATCTAACTCATAACTAATGCATAACTTAAATAATTAAACTGAAACTGAAACATAAAATCGACTACATTTAAAAACTAGATTTACCAGCCTAAAGTAAAGAACCCTTAGCCACGACATCAGGCGTATTGGGCATATAGGGCTAGACATTTGCTATATTTTGCAGACCAACCGGCCCTCAGTAGGTATTGTGGCCAACATCATACCGGTCTCCTTTACTTTCCACGACTTTGCCTGTTACTCATTACTAAGGCCGGATTGAACTGTAGCCTCTAGCTTTAAATGTTGTCGAGCGTGTCCTGTCTTTCTTCTTCTTCTTCCTATGAGTATCCATCTATACTTGTCTGTTTGTTTATAATATATAATATACATGTCATATTACATAAGGACCCACAGAATGACAGAAATGAAAGAAAGAACCCCCCCCCCCCCCCCCTCTTTCCCACCAGCTTATTCAATGTTTTTATGAGGGGGGAGAACTCCAAGTGCTATATCCTGCTAGTTCCAGCATCCCTGTTTGGTGCATGCTAATTGTGCGCCGCTGCTCCATGTGTGGATATGGGCCGATGAAGTGATTAGAGCAACAATAGGAGCTGTAGTGTCTAGGCTTGCCCACTGGTCTGATGTTCACACCCTCCCTGCAGCTAATTACGTTGACTCTCATATTGGGGTGGGTTCCGGGATACATATGGGCGCATTGAAATATACAGCAGGAGAACCCCTGAGACCACCTAGTTGCTTATGCACCTTAGTCCATCTGCTCCTGCGGCGAGGCGCTGTCGTCATATAGAGGTGACAGGTGCGATGATCGGCACGGTAACTATAGATCTCGACTGTAATTTTTTCTGGTGTGTCCTTCTATCTTCCTACTTCTGTCAATGAGTGCCCATAAATACACGTCTGTATGCTTATTATAAATAGCGGAACATTGGATTGTGTGACCTACCGAGAGAGGTTGCCGGCGAGCACTGTTGCGCACGGCGGGCACGTTTGATGCTGCGGCTCTGGAGGTGCTGTAAGGGTTACCCACTGTACCTGTAGACAGATGGACGCAAACAGGAGCCAGTCAGTGGCGGCACCAGCATGGAGAAGAAATCAACGTTTAGTGTGGACAAATGGAAGCAAAAAGGAGTCAGTCTGTGGCGGCACTAGCATGGAGGTGAAATCAACGTTTAGTGTGGAAAAATGGAAGCAAACAGGAGTCAGTCAGTGGCGGCACTAGCATGGAGGTGAAATCAACGTTTAGTGTGGACAAATGGAAGCAAACAGGAGTCAGTCTGTGGCGGCACTAGCATGGAGGTGAAATCAACGTTTAGTGTGGACAAATGGAAGCAAACAGGAGTCAGTCAGTGGCGGCACTAGCATGGAGGTGAAATCAACGTTTAGTGTGGACAAATGGAAGAAAACAGGAGTCAGTCAGTGGCGGCACTAGCATGGAGGTTAGATCAATGTTTAATGTGGACAAAATAGATGTGGGGGACCTGAAACTGATGCTTTTATTGTAGTAATAGAATTAGAGACTTGATAGTAAATAGACACAAATCTTGGAAGAAGCAGCAAGGTAAGGATTAAGGGTGATGGGTTGGAAGCAGAAGCAGCAGCAGCAGCAGAAGAAGAAGAAGAAGAAGAAAAAGAAGAAGAAGAAGAAGAAGAAGAAGAAGAAGAAAAAGCAATAACAGAAAAACAAGTAGGAGAAGAAGAAGCAGCAACAACAGAAACAGGAGCAGCAGTAACAGTAGAAACAGCAGCAGCAGCAGCAGCAGCAGCAGTAGTAGTAGAAGAAGAAGAGGAAGAAGAAGAAGAAGAAGAAGAAGAAGAAGAAGAAGAAGAAGAAGAAGAAGAAGAAGAAGAAGAAGAAGAAGAAGAAGAAGAAGAAGAAAAAGAAAAAGAAAAAGAAAATGAAGAAGAAGAAGAAGAAGAAGAAGAAGAAGAAGAAGAAGAAGAAGAAGAAGAAGAAGAAGAAGAAGAAGAAGAAGAAGAAGAAGAAGAAGAAGAAGAAGAAGAAGAAGAAGAAGAAGAAGAAGAAGAAGAAGAAGAAGAAGAAGAAGAAGAAGAAGAAGAAGAAGAAGAAGAAGAAGAAGAAGAAGAAGAAGAAGAAGAAGAAGAAGAAGAAGAAGAAGAAGAAGAAGAAGAAGAAGAAGAAGAATATTTATTAAGAATTGCGTTTTATTACCGAAATCATCAACAGGTCATCAATATCATCCTTACATATTTTAACAGCTGACATTGGCGATCATATGTTTCCACATCTAGAATCACCAAGCGTATCTAGACTAATTTTTTTTTTTTTTTTTAACGCCGAAACGAAAAACTGAGCAAAATCTGCTAGTTATCTTTGTCATCTTTCCCCCCATTTGTCAGAACGTTCCATTGTGTTTCTTTTTTTTTTTTCCCCATACGTAAAGTGACAATTCAAGTTCAAACATCCTCTCATTGTCATCTTCTCTTTTATTGTTGGCTGTATCTTCTTTTTTATTTATGAATGCTGATGAAGGCGTTTCATCGCAATGTCACATCTATTTATTGCAGCTGTAGTATCTCAGCAGCGATGTGCGTGGAGTTTTCTTCATCTTTGTTTCAGGGCATGCGGGTGTTGTGGGCAAAAAAGAGCTGAAACCTCTGGCATGTGGATCGTTCTGACATTGTTTATACACTTAAACATAGAGGACGTTGGTCGGACTTTGGGTGCATCGTGCCTTCGTCACAACTAAAAATTCATGCGAGTGTCGGGAGTAAAGATCGGCTCGGCTAGGCACAAGTCCTACCCCGGATGCCTAAGACGACTTGTCAGTCAGCATAAAACGGGCACTTTTAACCCAGGGAAGCTGATGTATGTTTTGAAGAACTGATCTGAAGCACCTCTGTTCGTGCCCGAAGAGCCGTGAAGATTTCTCATTTCCCAGAACTTTTTTTCATTGCTAGGGGAAACAACCCAAATAATACAATTTTAAGAATAGCATAATGTAGTTACCTTTCCTGGCAGCGCCATTTTGGTACGCAACGCTGTATGGGTTGCCTGCCAGAGGAAAAACGTGAAGATATGATGGCAATGAATTCAATTTAAAGAGTTTTTTGATTCATAAATGATAACTCTAATGAATTGTAAGCGGTCAAGTATAAAGGTCGTGGGTTCGTGTCTCACACACTGCCTCTTTGAGCTCATGGGTAGAATGCAGGGGTTCTGAACGACCTGTGATGGTACACCAAAACCAGAGCTCGGACTGGTCAAGACCTGCTTACACTTCTCCGTGGTCATCGTAAGAACAGGTTCCTAACCGGCAGCCTGGTCAACAGTTCCGCTACTGAATTGACTGCTTGGTGCAGCACTATGAGCTTTTTTTGCGACATGAAATGCCTTTTATTTGTGCAGCGGCTGAGTCGTGGTATTCAATATGTCAGGTAGCCGGTTTACATGTAAACTGGTAAAATACCTTATGTAAAATTTCTACGTGTGTATAGCCAAGGTATCGTCCCCGACTAACTTAACAAAGACAAACTACATTTCTGGTGGCGACTGTTGGCTTTGGCGTCTCTAGCAAATGCAATATACATACTGAACTGTGCTTGAACAATCGTTTGTTTCCCAGTGTTTTTATTTTTAAAATATTTTTTTAATGAAACAGTGAGGCACATTTTATTTGATTTTCACCAGCACAAGAACGGAGCAAGTTCGGGGAAACCCGACTGTAGTGAAGTTGAAACTTCGACTAAGAAGACTAAGATTGGGTCGAGGTTTCCTTGGAAGTCACATTGTATCAGCCTGTGAGGGGAGAACCAACAGTCTTCAAACAAGTAAGCCAGATCTGAAAAGGGGATGTGCACTCAACAATTAAGTCTTGGAACAAGACCAAAAGCTAGAAGCAAGCAAACAATCAGGAATTTACACTGGTGTGTACATCCGGTGAACGCGAAGAAGAGAAGATATTCATAAGTACAGTTTCTATAGGAATCCTAGGGGATCGTCACAAACAGACAGGAAGATCGTGCTTTGTGCGACAAGCGGTTCTGGAGAGAGAGAGAGAGAGAGAGAGAGAGAGAGAGAGAGAGAGAGAGAGAGAGAGAGAGAGAGAGAGAGAGAGAGAGAGAGAGAAAGAGAATGCGCGAAATGAAATAAAAACCCTATGTAAATAGGTAGATCATTTGAGCTTTAACTTTATCGATCTCAGAGCTGTTTCACGAGAAAGAAAAATCTGATAGGAGCTTTTAGGGAACAAAGAGGAAGCCCCCGTGGTGTAACAGTTAGATGCTCGCCTGCAGATTCGAAGGTCGTGGGTTCGAATCTGCATGGATCCTCAGAAAGCAAGCCGAGGAAGGTGAGGACAGTCATGCTTCGTGCAGAGTGGCATGCTTGACGGCGGAGGACACGGATGAGGAGTATTGTCTGGATTTTTTCTCCAGGTACACCGATGTGTTGGGAAATGAACAGGCGGACAGACTGGCTGGCTCTGCACAATTTGGTGGGATACTGATGAATGATAAGGCAGACGTGGTTAGTGCCTTTTGGGAGAGCGTGTACAGAGCAGATGGATCACCAGTCTGGTAAGATTGATGCAGCGGGGAGTGACGAGAGGTTCTGGCAGATGCTCGAGGCTCAGAGGAAAAGCAAGACGAACGTTTAATCAGACTGCTACTGGCACCATTGGTATCGGAACTCTGCGCTTGCTGCTGAAGATGTGGACGGAGCGCTTATGGAAATGCCCTGAGTGCTGTTATGTCGGTTCTTGAACCAACTTAACTCAGCTTATGGAAAGGTGTCAGCAACCAACTGGTATATATTGAAGGTTTTTAAGATATGCAGAAGCATAATTCCACGCCATTTGACGACACGCTTGAAGATGACTTATCGTTACCGCCTGGTCTTCCTGTGGGTGCCAGGGCTCCATTCTTGGAAAACAAAAAAAGAACAAACCCACTGCCTTCCCAACAAGCATGTCGTAGGAGTCGACTAACTGAAGACTCCCTTCGAAGTCGAAGTCTGCCCGAGCGGCAAGAAACAACAAATTGCACACAAATATGTCAGTAAAACGGATGTACACACAAAAATTAGAGCCTGGCACAAAGTACAAATGGACGAACAACCAGGACTTTCGAGGAGCTTACAGCCGGTGAACAAAGAAAGAAGGGGGAGAAATCACCACCTTGAGTTGGTTCCACCTGATGCTACAGTCAGACACAACAGTGGCAGGTACAGGATGTCCTACCTTTGGAAGAGCCGGCCGAGTCAGACACAACAGTGGGAGGTACAGGATGTCCTACCTTTGGAAAAGCCGGCCAAGTTAGACATAACAGTGAGAGGTACAGGATGTCCTACCTTTGGAAGAGGCGGCCGAGTCAGACATAACAGTGGGAGGTACAGGATGTCCTACCTTTGGAAGAGGCGGCCGAGTTAGACACAACAGTGGGAGGTACAGGATGTCCTACTTTTGGAAAAGACGGCCGAGTTAGACATAACAGTGTGAGGTACAGGATGTCCTACCTTTGGAAGAGGCGGCGGAGTTAGACATAACAGTGGGAGGTACATGATGTCCTACCTTTGGAAGAGGCGCCCGAGTCAGACATACCAGTGGGAGGTACAGAATGTCCTACCTTTGGAAGAGCTGGCCGAGTTAGACATAAAATTGGGAGGTACAGGATGTCCTACCTTTGGAAGAGGCGGCCGAGTTGATGGTTCCCGGCTGTCTGATCATGTTGGCTGGCGAGAAAACGGAGTTGTCTCGGGGCTCCGGCTGTGGCTTGGGCCGTGTGTTTGAGCTGTAGGGGGCCAGAGGAGAAACATGCAGCCGATCGTTTGAGATGTCGAGGGAAAGATAAGGCAATGACAACTAATTAAAGGTAATGACAACTAATTAAAGGTAATGACAACTAATTAAAGGTAATGACAACTAATTAAAGGCAATTACAACTAATTAAAGGTAATGACAGCTAATTAAAGGTAATGACAACTAATTAAAGGTAATGACAACTAATTAAAGGTAATGACAGCTAATTAAAGGTTATGACAACTAATTACAACTTTTATCCACTCATTGAAGGTAATAACAACTAATTATAGGTAGTGAAAACTTATCAAAGATAAGCCACAACTTTGCAAAAAAAAAAAGTCCCAACTAACTGACAAGTAATTTAAACTCATTAAATATAATCATAATTAATTAAAGATGATGCCATCTAATTAAAGGTAGTAACAAATTATTAACAGTGGTGGCGATAAATTAAAGGTAATAACAAAAAATTACCAGTGGTGGCGATAAATAGAAGGTAATAACAATTAATTAACAGTGGTGGTGATAAAGGTAATAACAATTAATTAACAGTGGTGGTGATAAAGGTAAAAACAATTAATTAACAGTGGTGGTGATAAAGGTAATAACAATTAATTAACAGTGGTGGTGATAAAGGTAATAACAATTAATTAACAGTGGTGGTGATAAAGGTAATAACAATTAATTAACAGTGGTGGTGATAAAGGTAATTACAATTAATTAACAGTGGTGGTGATAAAGGTAATAACAATTAATTAACAGTGGTGGTGATAAAGGTAATAACAATTAATTAACAGTGGTGGTGATAAAGGTAATAACAATTAATTAACAGTGGTGGTGATAAAGGTAATAACAATTAATTAACAGTGGTGGTGATAAAGGTAATAACAATTAATTAACAGTGGTGGTGATAAAGGTAATAACAATTAATTAACAGTGGTGGTGATAAAAGGTAATAACAATTAATTAACAGTGGTGGTGATAAAGGTAATAACAATTAATTAAACAGTGGTGGTGATAAAGGTAATAACAATTAATTAACAGTGGTGGTGATAAAGGTAAATAACAATTAATTAACAGTGGTGGTGATAAAGGTAATAACAATTAATTAACAGTGGTGGTGATAAAGGTAATAACAATTTATTAACAGTGGTGGTGATAAAGGTAATAACAATTAATTAACAGTGGTGGTGATAAAGGTAATAACAATTAATTAACAGTGGTGGTGATAAAGGTAATAACAATTAATTAACAGTGGTGGTGATAAAGGTAATAACAACTAACTGTGATGTTAGCGAAACAAAAGAAAGAAAAGAATTAATTACATATCCTTTCCATCAAATTGACCCCCTCCCCCCTCGTAATTATTCACATAAGTCGTCCCCATGTAAGATGCAATTTTTTGGTTATTTGAAGGCCCACGCTGGCTTCTGCCGGGGGCCCTGAATATACCCAGGCCATAAATATGGACTAGCCATAGATATGGCCATAACGGCTAAAGGGGTTTCTGGGACCTCTAGGCGGTGTCCTGGTGGGGTACAATCACTAACCAACCAATCTCCCCCTTGTTCCTCCCACCAATGTCTTCTTGACCTACTGCAGACGTCACTGACCCCGAGCGGTCCCTACCTGTAAGGGGTCGCTTTCGCCTGTCGCTGCCTCTGGGTCATCAGGTAGTTGAGGTATCTTTGCTTCTGCTGCTGCAGCTGCAGCCGCTTCTGGAGCATCAGCTGTTGTTGCTCCCGGGCTCCAGGGTAGAGGTGCTCTCTCAGAGACTGAGGCATGACTGGCAGCATCGGAGGTGGATCCATACCCAGGGCTTGGAACATGAATGAGGTCATATCCTGGCAGCTCCCAATGGCGGCTGCAGACGAGAAAGACCTAAAGTTAAACTTTTTTAATGAAGAAGTCTGAAAAAAAAGTCCTGAATTAGCAATGCAGAGACTAAACAGCACGAAGAAGATATGGCACGACACCTGTGAGTGAGTTGAAGTAACAGTTTTGAGATCATGTAACTTTTCTGTGGCAGCTGACGGATGTGAGTCTTGGACTCTCACTCAATCACTGACAAACAAAATTGGAGCTCTTGAAATGAAAGGCTTCTCGTATAAGTCCAATTATGGCGGGAAAACAAGAATAGTCCTACTACCTCCCCAACAAGCATGTCGTAAAATTCGACTAACTGGGGAAGAGGGGTTTGTGGTGTGTGGGGGAAATAGAGGGGGGAGGGGGCTTCCTTCGAAGTCGGAGTGCATCTGCCTGAGAGGCAAGGAACCAACAATCTGCATACAAATAAGTCAGATACGTGAAACGGATGTGCACGCAATACCCAGGTTGTGGAACAAGACTAAAATCTAGAGGTGGACGAACAACCAGAACTTTCCCCTGAAGTTACAACCGGTGAACGCGAAGAAGAAGAAGAACCAAAATACTATAGAAATATCCTTACAACACCATGGGCTAAGAAATAGAAAAACACAGACATGATGAATGATCTGAACATCAAGGAGAATTGGCTCATAAACAGCACTCTGTCTCGACAGCTGAGGTATTTTGACCATGTGAAAACTCTTGGTGACCTGAAAACACAAAAAACAAAAAAAAAAAAAAAAAAAACACGGCGATGCTGTTACAGACTCAGCAAAAGCAGCCATAGGCAGACCTCCGCGAAGATGGACGCAGGACACAGAAGATGTACTGGCTACGAAAGCACATAGGGTTTGAGATAATGAGACTTTTTTCAGTGTCGTGACGACAGCGTCGTTCTGTTAAGGTCCATCTGATTGATGGATGCACGAATGAAGCCTCGGCAGAGCAGTAGCTAGTACACCCGCCTACCATGTTGATTGTTGTGGGTTTGAATCTCTATCAAGAGAGCAGCATTACAGAAATAAAGACGTGGTCTTCTAAATCGACCGTGATTAAAATTGAGCATGGCGTGCTATGGGGAGTAAAGTGGGCGATTTGATGTTGACCCATCCGTGTGGGTTCCCTACTGACCCATCCGTGTTGGTTCCCTACTGACCCATCCGTGTGGGTTCCTCACATTTTGTGAAAAAAAAGGAAGATACACTGCATCGCAGCCAGCATGTCGTAAGAGTAGACAATTAGAAGATGTATCCTTTCAAGTCGGACTGTGTCTGCCTGAGAGGCGAGGAGCTAACAGTCTGCATACAAGTGAGCTAAATCTTTAAAACAGATGTGCACACAAAACTCAAGTTCTGCAACAACACCAGAGTCCAAGAGTGGACGAACAACCAGAACTTTCCACCGGAGCTTACAGCTGGTAAACGCTAAGACCAATACCATTATCTAGCCTTTTGAAGTGCCTAAGTATAAATTAATCTGCCCACTTCTATCCTGGGTTGTAGAAGTAACTCAAGATTTCCTCTAAGTTAATCTTACACATATTGCATTGTCTTGGCAAATTCTGCCTATAAGGCACCCCTAGATGTATCGATCCTCTAGCCTTCATGGCCAGTGGTAGGGGCTTTACCCCACCAACCACTGTGCCGTGAAAATTACCGAGTGAAAATTTCCCGAGAACAAAAAGAAAACGCATATTAAATTACAACATGTTGCAGACGGGATTAAGAAAAATAAATAACAACAATGTAGAATATTTTAAATTACAGTAAAGTTAAAATTGCAATATATTAAATTGAAACACGTTAAAAACGAGATTAAGAAAGATAAATAACAACAAAATGGAATATTTTAAATAACAGGTACAGTTAAAATTGCCGTAAATTACTTACAAAAATGTTGAGAATGGGATTAAGAAAGATAAATAACAACAGTGTGGCGAATTTAAAACCAGCTATGTGGATTATGTTAATGCCATCGTGTCACGTGGAGGCAGGGGTCAACCTGGTTATGTCTAAACTGGCGCGCAAAACAATTTGTTTGAAAACACAAAAAATTTACCCTTTGACCGGCAGGTGGTTACAAAACAATTCTAAAATAGCATTCACCTTGGAAGTGTTACAAAAAATGTAATACATCGAGCCCGGACTCGCATTTTTTGCTTGTGTTGCAGCAAATTAATGTGGAACTATTTTAGTGTGTTGGACTGATAAATTGTTGTTAAACAGTTGTTTCTTAATCTTCGTTCACATGTGCTCGTTAACAACAACAACAAAAAAATTTTTTTTGCTTAAAAAAAAAAAAATAACGTATCCGTCAACGCTGGAATGTGTTGACTACTTGTAGTTTTACTAGGTAATGTTTTATTCAGTAGTTTGCCATTGCTTTCTAGATAGTCAGCTCTTCTTATGGTTGTCAAAATCAAAGCAAGATGGTTCTGCTCTGAACAGAGCAGGGCAATTCATAATTACGAACAGTGTTTGTAATTCTCGAGCAACAGATGGCGAAAATATTTGCTGTACGCTTTTTTGCTCCGCCGCTGTTCCCACATTTTAATTCCCGCAGGTGCGTGTTTATGCATGTTTTACTGTGTAGCCTGCCTGTTGTTGTATAAATTTCAACGTTTTCGTGCTACTGTAACTAGCTTTTGGACGCCCCCGTGTACCATACGGTTTTGTCTTCATTGAAGTGGCAACTGCCCAGATAGAGTCTGGACTAAAATACAGTCTACAGTTCTGGCGTCGCGTCACGGCTAGCCTTTCTGCTGCCAAGCTGCTGGGGATTCATTGTGTTTCCAACAGCCAAAAAACTTGATATGTTGGCCATGTCCGTTTGTTGTGCCTTGTCATATGCCTCAATATGATACATTGTGTCTCCCCAAAGGCGAGTCCTGGGAAGAATATTTGGGTTAGGTGTCCACACACAACACAACGGAAAGATAACATCAGAGAAACTCTACAACAGCACGACGTGTGTCTGGTCGAGGCGTCCAGAAGAGCAAGAAGTAGGACACTATATTTTCCCCGAAAACCCGAAGCGGTAAAAAAGAAAGAGAAGAAGAAGAAACAATTCAGCCCCGTTTCTTGGATACTAGATCGTAGTCCAGTGTTTCCCAAACATTTCTTGGTCGCGGCGCCTTTTTTCAATTAAACGTCTCCCACGGCGCCCTTACCTAAGTAAAAGTATGAGACTATTCGTGACTTGGTTAAATTAATTATAAAGCTTTTACAATATTTCGCCGCGCCCCCGTGAAGAGATCGAGGTTTCCCGGAGCGGCGAGGAGCACAGTTTGGGAATCACTGTCTTAGTCTATTGGTGGGTTGAGTCACAATTTGATTGAACCATGCCACTGCCGCTTGTGACACCCAGGGACTCCAGAAAGACATTACCGATGGCAATCAAACAGTAACAAACCCTGGACACCCCGCTACGCCGTACATCACGGGTTCTTAACCTTCCTAATGTGGCGACCCTTTGATACAATTCCTCATGTTGCGGCGACCCCCAACCATACAATTATTTTTTGTTGCTACTTCATAACTTTAGTGAATATGTGTCTTCCGATTGCCTATGGCGACCTCTGTGAAAGGGTCGTTCGACCCAAAAAAAAAAGGTCGTGACCCACAAGTTATATAAGGGAGTTTGACGGTTACATGTAGCCTGTAGTCCAATGTGGAGATAAGAGTATTCATGAATGGTACCTTGGTAGAGACGCACAAAAGGTCACCTGGTAGAAGGCTAGTGAAGGTAGGTAGGCAGTTGCACCCCACTAGGACATTAAACAAGCGATAAACACACGATGACACAAAGTGCCACCATGTGGATGAGGATCACCCATGGAGAGGTCCCAGAAACCCAGCTATATTCAGGGCCCCCGGTAAAAGCCAGAGTGGGGCTTCAAATAACGAAAAATTGCATCCCACAAGGGGACGACTATATGTATAGGTAATAACTCCCTTTGTAGAGACGCACGAAGGGTCACTTGGTAGAAGGCGGGTGAAGATGTTAGTGCGTCAGAGCTTCAAGTGGAGAGTCAACAAACTGGTGATGACAAATGAGAGGAGAGAGTTGGGGGAATGTTAGTAATCTCAGACAGTTGAAGGGTAGCTGATAATAAATGGCAACAGGAACCGTCGTGACAAAATACGTTTTTTAAAGCAATTTACAAATGCTGAGGACAAATGGCAGGTAAAAACGAAAAGGAAAGTAAGCATGAGTACTGAGACACCAAAGGGAAATAAGCGAACCCACAATTATGGTTGTTGCCCCTTGTTTACTTTTTTTTCTATGAAGTTAGTAGCGAATCATTTACAGGACGTTGCAGAACCAACCCTATCATTTTGTTTGGCTGTGGTGGTTTTTCTAGGCAAGTTTGCGTTCAGTAGTTTGCCATTGCTTTCTAAACGGTCAGCTCTCGGCGCCATTGTCGAAATCAACGGAACACATTCTTTTTTTTTTAAATTAAAAACCTGGTGACACAAAGTGCCACCATTCGGATGAGGATCACCCAGACACAAGTCACAGAAACCCCGTTCAACCGCTTCGTTATATTTATGGCCCCCATACAACAGCCGGAGTGGGAGCTTTAACATAACCAAAAAAGTATAAACAAACATGTACCCTAAACTGGGGCGGGTTACTGATGTCCGGCAGTGGCGAGCAAGTCGTTGCTTACATGTTATCTTCACTATTTATGATTACTGTTTGCTATTTATTATAAATACGTCACTTGCTTTACGTCGCGAACACAGCGATAAGAACGATGGCTGCCTGCTTAGGGCATCTTCTTCTTCTTCTTCACTTCCTCTTTTACCGCTGTGGGTGTCGAGTGAGATATAAGATTCTGTTTCTAGCTCTTCTGGCTGCCTCGACCATAGGCACATCGTGCTGTTGTAGAGTTTCTCTGATGTTATCCTTCAATCTTGTTCTTGGTCTACCTCTTGCTCTACGACCTCCTTTTCTTTCCATGTATGCTTTGTATGGTATGGTGTCACAAGGCATTCTCTCTAAGTGGGCAAACCATTTCACTTGCTGTCTTTGTATGTAATTTAGAATTGGTTCTGTGCCGACTTTTTCTCTTATGATCTCATTCCTGATCTTATCTCTCATGGTCACTCCTGCAGCCCTTCTCAGACATCTCATTTCCGCGGTTACTCATTTTCTGTTATGGTTTGTTGTGAGTGACCATGTCTGGCACTGGTAGCACTGCTTAGGGCATTCATGCAAAAACTGTAGTGTATGCTACACATTACCAGAATTACGATGCTAGCTGCTGCACTCGCACTGTCAACAACGAAGCAACGTGGAGAAAACTATCACACGGTACCTCTTTTGTGTAATTGTTACCTCCTAACGCTAACGCATGCGAACTGATCACGCCTCGTCACTGATGTCAGATGCCATTTCCCTCTCAGGGTACAGCCAGTAATGACAGTGAGGGAAAGACAAAGATAATGAGAATAATTTAGACAAATAGTAGTGTGGTTTCTCTCAATGTTATCCCACTCCAAGACGTGGAGTCGTACACCTGTTTAAGCGGTAATGTAGATAAAGATGGGGGGGAGGAACTGATAGAGAAGTTAAAATACCGGGGGGGGGGGGGGTGGGGGAATAAAAGGCAAGGAGAGCTTTCATAACACTAGGAAATTTGCATGGCCCGCAGTTGGGATCGAACCCCGTAGCCCGGCATTGCGAATCGTTGACATGGACTTAGCCACAGAGCCGACCAACAGAAATCACAACTAATAAAAAACTTAAAATTTGTAATTCTCTTGTCAAATCACCAGTGCTGTATGCAGCGGAAACATGGAGAACAACTGAGGCGATGTCTAATAAACTAGAGACATTCATTAACTGGTGCCTGTGCAGAATAGAGGGAATTAAATGGTATGATATAATTAACAATGAGCAGCTTTGGAGAGACCTAAACAAGTTCCAGTAGATCAAGAGTGGAAGAAAACGCTGGCGTTGGATAGGACAAAAGCTGAGAGCACTTTAGGACAATATAACTAGAATGTCTTTGCAACGGAACCAACAGGGACATAGAAATAAAAAGACCAAAAACACACGGAGAATGGAGCTACAGAGTGAAGTTGAAAAGATAGAGAAAAGGGGAGGGGGGGGGGAATAAAGGGAGAGCCGCATGTGATAGCGAAGGAATAAAAAACGACTTGGCATGAGTATGTTGAGAGCCTATGCTCCACTGGGGGCTAGAAGGCAGAAGAAGAAGAAAATGGATAGTGACAGTTGATCTCTCTAGATTTCTTCGTATTTTAATTTAATTTCTTGAAAATATCCCAGGCCTTTGACTTTGAGTTTAGTTCTACCAGCGTCTGTTACTACATGATCAAGTTAAAAGAAACTTGCTGATTGTTTTCATGTCTCCTTGTTGTCTGTAATGTGATTGTTTTCATGTCTCCTTGTTGTCTGTGATTTGGTTGTTTTCATGTTTCCTTGTTGTCTGTGATGTGATTGTTTTCATGTCTCCTTGTTGTCTGTGATTTGGTTGTTTTCATGTTTCCTTGTTGTCTGTGATGTGATTGTTTTCATGTCTCCTTGTTGTCTGTGATTTGGTTGTTTTCATGTTTCCTTGTTGTCTGTGATGTGATTGTTTTCATGTCTCCTTGTTGTCTGTAATGTGATTGTTTTCATGTCTCCTTGTTGTCTGTGATGTGATTGTTTTCATGTCTCCTTGTTATCTGTAATGTGATTGTTTTCATGATTCCTTGTTGTCTGTAATGTGATTGTTTTCATGACTCCTTGTTATCTGTGATGTGATTGTTTTCATGACTCCTTGTTGTCTGTGTTGTGATTGTTTTCATGACTCCTTGTTATCTGTGATGTGATTGTTTTCATGATTCCTTGTTATCTGTGATGTGATTGTTTTCATGTCTCCTTGTTGTCTGTGATGTTCGATGTTCGCCTTTGCTTTCTTTAGCTAATTATCTCAGTCTCGTAATTATCATCGTATTGCGAATAATAATATCTAATCCACATTTTTCACGCAAGACGACTGACTGAGGGCCTATGCTTCTGCTTTTTCTTTTTAATTTCTTCATTTCTCCATCCCTGGAACGCCTCGCGGCCACAGGACAGGAAGAGATCTCTAGAACGCCTCGCGGCCACAGGACAGGAAGAGATCTCTGGAACGCCTCGCGGCCTCAGGGCAGGAAGAGATCTCTGGAACGTCTCGCGGCCTCAGGACAGGAAGAGATATCTGGAACGCCTCGCGGCCTCAGGACAGGAAGAGATCTCTGGAACGCCTCGCGGTCTCAGGACAGGAAGAGATCTCTGGAACGCCTCGCGGTCTCAGGACAGGAAGAAATCTCTGGAACGCCTCGCGGTCTCAGGACAGGAAGAGATCTCTGGAACGCCTCGCGGTCTCAGGACAGGAAGAGATCCCTGGAACGGGCCCTTTCTGTTCGCGTCGCGTAAACTACTTTTCATTGTCTTTGATATTTCTGCGGTCCATATCTGCGTGGTCGACCTCTGGCTCTGTAACCGTTGTATATGTTTTACATTGCTCTCTGTGGTGCCCTGTTTGATGCCACTCTTGTTACATGGCCAAACCATTTGGTTTGTTGTCTTACTATGCAGTTCAGTATTGTTCTGTGACGACTCTGAACCTGATACCATCGTTCCTAAGTCGATCTTTCCTCGTTACACCTAGCATAGTAGGTAAACATTTTCCTCGCGACCATTTTCCTTTTGTCTTCTGAAGACAGTGTCCATGTTTGACATTTATATCATGGCATTGGTAAGAATACTGTGTTGAACAGTGTTCAAGTGTTCATATTCACATGCGTGTATTTAAAAATTGGTCCCGTTTTGCCTAAAATTAGACAGGCTTTTTGGCATCTTTGTTGGATTTCTTTATTACTTCTTTCGTCTTCTCTTTAAAAAAAAATGCTTCCCAGATATGTACAAATCGTTCGCCTGCTTTAACTAATGTTAATCCATTTTGATATTGGTAGTTCTTCCTTGTCTGGTGAATGTCATCACTGCTGTTTTGTCTACGTTGATCATTATTGCTGCATTCACAGGCAAAAACAACAGCAGCAGAAAGCTAGAAGAGAAACGATTCACCGACATGCTATTAAAATTTGTTGTTGTTGTTGCAGATTGTGAAGATCCTGGTTAGGGCTGCCAAAATAAAACACCAGCTAACTTGTTTTCCTGAACGAATGTATTTAAGACCAGGCTGTGACAGCCATGTAGGAACAGACTGCATAATTCGTGACACAATGTTGTTGTTTTCTCTGTGACAGCAGCAGCAACGACGTCATCCAGTGACAGGAGTATTAATGCGCTTCTATATTTACCCCAACAAACATGTAATGGCCGCTGTGTTACCGGGTCCGTCTGTTAGTGGGGTCTTTGTCAGAGACAAGGAACAGAAACTCGGCACTTAATCAAGGAAGTCGGCATACATATTGTGGTGGGAGACTAGGGGTCGAGGCGCGGCTTGATCTTTTCGCACTTGTAAGCTTTAGCAGGTAACAGTTACACTGAGGAAGGTATCACATCAAGTGATAATACAGAAGAAAGAGAATCAGCAGTAGTAGTAATAGAACCAACCCCATCATTCCTTGGCTGTTGTGGTTTTCCTAGGCAAGTTTACGTCCAGTAGTTTGCCATTGCTTTCTGGACTGTCGGCTTCTCGATACCACTGTCGGAACCAAGGCACGGGGCAAGGCCCGCAGCTGGGATCGAACCCGGCACCCCGGCACTACAAAGCGAGTTCGTAACACCTCAGCCACAGATGAAAGTAATAGTAGTGATATAATATAGAAGTGAAACAAAATAAAGATGCTTCTGTCAGTTGATGTTAGTTCTCAAGACCCTGTATGGGGCCCATTCTGAATGAAAGGAAGTGATTCCATTACAGAGAGAGCCAGTGGAAGTTGCAGGGGTGTAATTTTGCAGACGAATTTAGAGAATACTATAGTCTGATAACAAACGTATGGAGGCTGTCTTGAAAACAAAAACTGGCTTACGAAAAGGATCGATTAGCCACATTAGAAGGAGGCAGTCTGCGTTCTTTGGTTAAGTCGTGAAAATGAGAGGAATCGATTACATCGTGACGTGACCAGGGGAAAGTAAGATTGGAAAAAAGGCAGAGGCAGACCTAGAGAGGTGATGGTGGGCAGTTTGGTTTTATGACGTGGACGATCATCTATACCAGAAATTATTGGCAGTAAAAGAGACATAAATGGTTACCAACGCATACGGCAGGGACTGTAAGAAGTTACAGTCCTATTAGTGAGGTGGTGGCGGGTAGGTAGCAGAAGTAGTAGTAATAACTGCAGACACAGTAGAATATCATCATCGTTACAATCGTCAGCATCATCTGGGTCGTTGAATTAATGTCGCTCCAATGGCGGACGGACACGACAAATAATGCCCATTTCCAAGACTGTACCACCTCGTGAATTATAAGCTCGGTGAATGATTGAATGATTGAATGAATGAATGAACGAAATGACAACACTGAACTCGGGACATTACAATCAGTCTCACTACCTTCTATTCAGTAGCCAAAGAAGAGCTCCGATGCTCATGGCCGAAAGACCGCCTACACGCATTTTCCTACAACAATCTACCCACTCGCCCCTGAACTGCTAATGCGAGTTAAGATTGTCTTAGCTGCTTCGCTGCTTTGTTCACGTGATCACACACAGCTTTCACGAGGCCCACTTGGCCATATAATATATCACACAGAGGCGATCGGCAGCAGCCAACCAACCTGCCTTTTACTTGGACGCCCGCAAATCATGGGCAGAAGGGTCCATGATTTGCTTATGACTTTAGCCCCCGTCAAACGATGTAAGCCATTCTGCTCGAGGCATACCCATTTCTATTTTCCGAGGTTACAGTAACATGTTCTATGTTTGACACAGCAAGACACTTTTTTGCTGGTCTACTCCTGCCTCAACCTACGATGCTCTCGGTTACTGATAAGTTTACATTACTGAGGCATTCAATTTGAACCACGTTTATGAGCCAGTGTTCTCTGGCGTTCCCATCTTGAAGATCACGTTTTTACATTGGAGTAAAAGGTCGAAGGCAAGCGAACAAAAGGTAGACAACGTTACAAGTGGGAGGACAACGTCAAAAGATGTGTACATGTGGGTATGTGTTTGTTTTTATGTATCCCAGCGCGAGTAAGCGTTTGTGGCACTTGTCCTTCAGTATCTGAGAGAGCTATATCGTTATACAAAGCCTGCATACAAAAACCAATACATGTAAAACTGATATGCAAACATAACTCAAGTTCTGGTACAAGACTCGAACCACTCCTTTAGACCATGTACCTAACCCTTAGCAACCTTTTAGATTGCCATGGCCAGTCAGCGCCTTTCTCTGTGAAACTTTGGCAAACAGGCGAGAGCACCCCAGAGTTGTTCACTTCTCTCGATGGATATCTGGTCCCCACACCGCAGAAGTGTTCACTTCTCTCGATGGATATCCGGTCCCCACACCGCAGAAGTGTTCACTTCTCTCGATGGATATCCGGTCCCCACACCGCAGCATGTTTAACCTCATCTACTAAGTAGAGGTGCTGCTGAGGGTTTTCCCTTGAGACCAGAATGATGTTTCTCAAAACTCTCTCACAGACTGTATAGCACAAACTATAAAACAGTTTTATAACAACGACACTAACTACAATGATTTAGAATTGATAGAAAACGAATATAATCTCAACAGACAAACAAAATGGAGAAGAAATTGGAAATTCCACGGACTATGAATATGCAAGCTTCAGAGTAAAGAGCAATGGAGATTGCTCATCACAAGTCAAAACGAGGATAGCCTTAGCAATAAAAATATTAAACAGCATCAAAAGTCTATGGTTAAGAACCAGCAAGGAAGTCGAGATTAACATTCTGAGGGCAGGCATCTTCCCTTTTCAACTTCGGGATGTGAGTGGTGGACTGTTTCCCAGCCCATTCTCAACAAAAACTAAAGGAAGAAAATATGGGTTTCTGAGCTGCTATGCAATAGAAAGATTCCCAGAATACCACGGACAAGGAAGAGAAGAAATTCTGACATCCTGAAAGATCTGAACATAAAGGAAGATTAGCTGGTAAACAGTATCTTGTCTCAGAAAATAACATATTTTGGCCATATTAAGCTCCACTCCACTTTCAGTTGTGTTGGAGCACAACTAAAAGAGATGAAGCCTTATTTTCAGGTTTTTAAAAAGAGTCTAACGAAGAATCTTTGGACAAATCAAAGATGCAAACAGCGGAGAATGTAGAGTGAGAAGCAACAACAAAATTCATTATCTGTTTAAATCACCCTTGATCACTGGCATCACGAGAGCCAATAGACTGTAATAGTTGGGGCATATTGAAAGAATGTCAGATGACAGAGAAGTAAAAACTTTATACACCAGAGAGGGAGATGAATGGTCGTAGACCACGAGGGAGAACAAGAAGACGATGGAGAGATAATGTCCAGACAGAAGAAGAAGAAAATGAAGAAGGAGGAGGAGAAGAAGAAGTAGAAGAAGAAGAAGAAGAAGAAGAAGAAGAAGAAGAAGAAGAAGAAGAAGAAGAAGAAGAAGAAGAAGAAGAAGAAGAAGAAGAAGAAGAAGAAGAAGAAGAAGAAGATATCAATCTCCACGACAGATTGGAACAAATAATAGTAGAAGGTATAGTACCAGGAAACAGGGGCAGGGGTCGACCAGCACGCACTGGCAAAGGATACAAATGACTCCGTAGGTAGGAAAGAGCACCAGACAAGCGGGAGCTGGTGAGAGGCCGAGTTGCTTTCAGGCAGACCGTACTAGAGCGACGCTATGCGAAGAACCTGCTAAATGATTTAAAATCTTTCGAAAACAAATTTCGGTACTCACCCAGCGCACAGCAAATACATAGGGCGGCAAGAACTTTCATGGTGTGGGCAGACTTCTGAGTGGACAGATACAACAAGGGAGCTGGTCGTGTGTAGAGAGTCTTGCGTAGAGTGGTGTTGTCTGTGTGATCCTGTCGTTAACTGATGATTTCCTTCAAGTCCTACCTTCTCTTGTGTTCCTTTACCTACAGTTGGCTTCGTAAACTAGTTGTAAATTCTACCGCCCGCGGCAAACTGAAACACAGATTACACATGTTAGGATCGGCAAACTTAAACATGGATTGTACATGTTAGGATCGGCAATCTAAAACATGGATTGTACATGTTAGGATGGGTAAACTGAAACATGGATTGTACATGTTAGGATGGGTAAACTGAAATATGGATTGTACATGTTAGGATCGGCAAACTTAAACATGGATTGTACATGTTAGGATCGGCAAACTTAAACATGGATTGTACATGTTAGGATCGGCAAACTAAAACATGGATTGTACATGTTAGGATCAGTCAATTGAAACATGGATTGTACATGTTAGGATCGGCAAACTAAAACATGGATTGTACATGTTAGGATCGGTCAATTGAAACATGGATTGTACATGTTAGGATCGGCAAACTAAAACATGGAAATTACATGTTAGGATCGGTCAATTGAAACATGGATTGTACAAGTTAGGATCGGTCAATTGAAACATGGATTGTACATGTTAGGATCGGTAAATTAAAACACGGATTGCACATGTCAGGATTCCAGGCCAAATGGGGATTGGTGAATATACAGGGATGAGCTTATTCAAAACAAGACTATTTTACAGGTGTTGATCGGTGTGTACTTGTGTTTTACTTTTCTAATCTCCCTATGACCAGTCAAACTCTGCCCCAGTTGTTACATTAACCCACTTGTGTCCCATTTGTAACACTAACCCACTTTTCACCCAGTGGTTACCATAACACACACTGCTCAACTGGTTATTTAAATTTCTTTTGCCTCGTTATGCTATTAATTTGTTCCATTCATATTCAAATACACATTAATTGAAGAAATGACTTCTTGCGATAAAACGGACAGTTGCACCCCCCTGGGACTGAATGAGCTATTCCTCGTGTGGGTTCCGGGGTCATATTTGTGGGGGGGGGGGGAGGGGCTAGGAATAGACCCACTACCCACTAACAAGCGTGTTGTATTGAATGTTCAATAAAGAATCGACATCACAACACTCAGGACACTCCCATAAGTGCTAAGTCCCCATCTTTAGCAGCAAGCGAGGAGTTCCAATTCCGATGGTGCCAGTAACCGTCTGGATGTATCAAGCATGTCGTAGAAATCGAATAATTGGGGGTGTTTCCTTCAAAGTCGGAGTGCAACTGCATGAAAGGGCTAGGAACCAACAGTCTGAATACTAATAAATCATAACTGTAAAACGGATGTGCACGCAGATTTCAAGCCCTGAAACAAGACTAAAGTGCAGAAATGGACCAACAATCACAACTTTCCGCCGGAGTTTCCAACCAGTGAACATGAACAGGGAGAACTTCAACAACTAAATGTCGCTGTCCAGTATTTATGTTGCGACACTCGACTGTCTGATAATCCTTATAAACAGTGAGCAAGTATTTCCAACAGAGTAGATAATGTTATCTCTAGAAGGAAGTCGACAAATATGGCGTTATCACAAACATTCATTCATTGTCCCACTGTGCCTTTTTATGTTACACAGGGCTCGTAGTCTGCGTTCCGTTCTCTCCTATGCAGTCACTCAGACATTAACTGCACTTCAGTCGAGCAGCTTTAGCTTCTCCAGTCAACGCTCGCTTTGAGGTTTCTCTTTGACATCCTTCCTTGCTCAATCCCTTTATTTCCTATTTAAGTGCCTGTTTTGGGATTATCTGTTAGTCTGTTCTCAGAAATTATTCAACATAACGCAATCTTATCTGTCTTATCTGCTACCACTGGTTGCCCAGACATTTCTTTTATTGCTGCATTTCTCTTGAATTCACCTCACTTTATGTTCATCATTCTTAACGTTACCAAGTTTGATACATCATAAATCAATTATTTCCTTTTCAGTAACCGTTTTTGCATCCCACGCCCCTCTAGTTGTCTTTATCTTAACCATATTTCTTCTGATTATCCTTTCTGCCTTAAAAAACGGTTGGCACCCCCTGTGTTGTGGTTTACAGCTAGGCTGCGAAATCTGCACTTTTGTGCTTAATACACCCGATTTCCGGAATTCACACACGAATTAAACTTATATGATCCATTTATTGTAATTTCTTAAGAGTTGTAAGTTGATGCACCTAAAAAAAAATGTATACAGTGATCTTCATATGTATCCTGGATATGATTGCATGTCAACATTGCAGCGAGAACTGGAGATTGTCACACTGATGTAGATCTTACCTGAAACGACAAGAAACCCTAAAACGCCTGACTAAATCCTGGTCAGACTTTTAATTTATACAAAATTTGTGCCTAAGATAGCGCGGTGGGAGCTAAACAAGGTCTCTGGTAGAAGGGGTGGGGCCACGTAACCTCCCATACTCAAGGTAAGACAATACCTAACTGGATGCCTTGACGTCGTCTGTGTTTACAGGTAACTAATGTTTGCAGGTAAGGAATGAAAATGACGAGAGTTAGGAGGATGGAGATTTGGGGGGAGGGGGGGGGTGGCTGATGGATGGGTAAGGTAGATGGGAAATGTACCATGTCGACACATGCTTAATCAGGTAATGGCGGTTCTAACTCAACAACAAACAAGTCACACTCATTTTTGTTTCGTTCCTATGCCAACGAAGTTTTTAAAAGGGTAGGAAATTATAGGGACAGAGAAAAAGGGGTAAGAATGAACAAATAGTTTATGTCAGCTTTACAAAATCACAATGGACAAACAAAGGACGTTGC
>CAJHNH020002821.1:135243-168203 GCA_905116865.2 Candidula unifasciata
AAATGAGATAATGAATTCCTCCTTCTAACGTCCATGCTGTGTGGCTTTGGTAGTCACGTCTATCCACAACCTTCTGACTCATGTACCTTCAGTCAACTCTGACACAGATGACCCTCCATGACATGATGTCAAACTGTCCAGCATCTTTTCTCTCCGCCTCCACCTGCCTCTCCTCCCCTCCAACTTTTCTACTGTCACCATGTACTCCTGTTTTCTTCTTTTCAACAAGTGACCAAAGAATGTAGATTGTTTCTTTCTATTGTGGGCAATCAGTTGTCTTCCTGAGTCAGTTTCTTTCCAGACATCTTCATGACTCTTTTTATTTGCTCATCATTCATCTTTAAATCACATCCCACATCTCCGCAGCTTCCCAAAAAGTTTTCAGTAATTTACCAACTGGTCATGATTCAGCGAGGATTTATATAGTTTTCGAAAATTCTCTTTCTCGTCTCAATTGACAAAGAAAGACTGCATAAAATATTCTTCCTCTTGTAGAATGCTGCCTTTGCTTGAGCTGTTCAACATTTAACTTCTTTAATACATCCTCCATCTGATGTTATCAGGGTACCCAAATACTTAAATGTATCAGCGTGTATGAGGTTTGTCCCATCTACTTTGATGCTGCATTTTGGAGGGTCAGTTTTCTTTGTAATTACCGTTACTTCTGATTTTCAGCTCTTCAAACTAAGACCCTCGTTTTCACTTTCCGTAACGATTATATCTATTATTTCTTGCAGTTGTGTTACATTTTTAGCGATCAACACTATATCGTCAGCAAATCGCAAGTTGTTCACAATAAGCCCACCAAACGAAATTCTTGGCATACCATGTATTTATCATTTCACTGAACAAATTGAATAAATCGGGTGACAGTACACATCCCTGTCTACGCATTGTTTAATGATTTAAAAAGTTGCAACATGGTTGTCAATCCTTATGGCTGCTTCTTGTTGCCAGTATATGTTTTCTATTATTCTCAGATCTTTACCATCAATGTTTAAAGTTTCTAAAATTCTAATAATTTCTTCATGTTTTACTTTATCACATGCTTTAGTGTAATCAATAAAGCACAAATACAGATCTCTGTTCGTGTCAAACATTCTTTCTGATAAATATGGCGTTGTTAGTGCCTTCACCTTCAACAAAACCACACCCCTCTTCTCCAATTTCTGGTTTAATTTTGCACCTTATTCTTCTCAAAATAATTCTCATTAATATTTTAGTTACACAACTCCTTAAACTACTAACTGTTCGATGTTCTCCACATTTCACTGCACCAGATGTTTTTGGTACAGGTATGAAAAGAGATTTCAAAAAGTCACCAGGTACGTGTCCACTGTTTTAAATATTATGGAACCATTTTGTCAAAACTTCTAAACCCACTTTACCAACAGCTTTAATACATTATTAACTAATTCAGAAAGTAATTTCTGACGTCATTAGTAGAAAATAACCCAGATCCCAATTGTTCCACTTGTATGACACATTTGTTATTCTCCAAATACAGCAACAGTACAAGAACATGTCAAAAAGATTTGCTTTTTCCAAATATACAACAGTACCTGCTTGCAACATTTTCGTCTGACGTATTCCTACGCCAAACATTTGTTTACCGGCGCTATTTTTAAGGCTACTAAACATTTAAAAAATAAAAACACAACATGAAATGAACACGTGATCCACATAGTAAATGTTGTCTAGGGCGGGTCTACCATTCAGAGGTCACGATAATGACCCAGTTTTTGTTGTTTGTCTTAAAATAGTCGGCTCGTAACTAATATGAGACTAGTTAATCAAAGACCATAGTTATTTTTACAGATTTCCCCTTTCTGCTCCATCCCATCATTGCAGACAGAAAAACTGACACCAAATGACTCAAATAGCAACTATTTGGATGCGAATATACAAGGAGCAAATCCGAGAAACACATGTCACCCGTACAAGATTTAGACACCCAATAGTTACAATGGTAGGTCCAAATTGGACACTGGTAGCATACACTTGGTAGATATACTTTGCTAAGGTATATTTCTAGCCCTGGTAGACAAAACTATAAATCTATGTGTCAAAAACTGGTGTTAATTGTACCAGTACCTGGTTCGCTTTAGCACATCATGTTTTGATTTCTCTGTCCATTCTTTCTTTTGATGGTAATTTTGACCCTAGACCATGCACTGGGTGACCGCGTTAGCGCAGTCGATAGGAGACTTGCTTTTAAATCCAGCTGCGACTCGCTGCAGTCCATCGCCGGTGTTGGAAACCCAGAGGTTCCCGGAGTTCACCCACCCTCTAGGTAATGGACACTGCCTTCTCTGGAGCTGGCCGTGGTAATGGGTACCAGAGTTAAGACTCTGGGATACATGGAGGAAGGTCGCTGTAGTTGCTGAGTTACGTGCGGACGGCAACACAGGCGGTCAGTTTTTTTTTTTTTAAATTAGCTGTCCGTACTGGTGGCAGAGCACTTATGCAATGACGCTGGTTCACATCTCCCGACTTGACCTTTACATTGACTCTAGATATTTAAATGTGCTTGTTTGTTTTTTCAGCGTCTGTGGCTTAGGGGTTGAGAAAGCGCTTCGTAATGTCGAGGTGCCGGGTTCGATCCCTGCTGCGGGCGATTTGACTTGCGATAGTTTCGACCGTGGCACCGAGAGCTGACTGTCCAGAAAGCAATGCAAACTACTGGACGTAAATTCGCCTATAAAAACCACAACAGCCAGAAAGTACTGGGGTTGGTTCTGCAACGTCCTGTAAAGGATACTTAACTAATTTAACAATTTAATTGTTTGTATTATTTATGTGTCATTTACTTGTATTGTTGTGGTTTCTGGTTGTCTGCCTGTCGCCATTGTCTCTTCTCTTTTCAAAGCATATTTCCATATTATATTTCTGGCACCTGGTGTTAACTCGATTGAGATGGTTCTGGCGACTCTCTTTTGTTTTTGCTTGGTCATTTTCTTCTTCTTCTTTTGTCGTCTCACTGATACCAGTTTGTAGCCCAGTGTCGTGGTTTTGTCGTCTCACTGATACCAGGTTGTAGCCCAGTGTCGTGGTTTTGTCGTCTCACTGATATCAGGTTGTAGCCCAGTGTCGTGGTTTGTGTGTCGTTGTCGTCTCTCATGATACCAGGTTGTAGCCCAGTGTCGTGGTTTTGTCGTCTCACTGATATCAGGTTGTAGCCTAGTGTCGTGGTTTTGTCGTCTCACTGATACCAGGTAGTAGCCCAGTGTCGTGGTTTTGTCGTCTCACTGATACCAGGTTGTAGCCCAGTGGCGTGGTTTTTTTCGTCTCACTGATACGTGGTTGTAGCCCAGTGTCGTGGTTTTGTCGTCTCACTGATACCAGGTTGTAGCCCAGTGTCGTGGTTTTGTCGTCTCACTGATACCAGGTTGTAGCCCAGTGGCGTGGTTTGTCGTCTCACTGATACCAGGTTGTAGCCCAGTGGCGTGGTTTGTCGTCTCACTGATACCAGGTTGTAGCCCAGTGTCGTGGTTTTGTCGTCTCACAGATACCAGGTTGTAGCCCAGTGTCGTGGTTTTGTCGTCTCACAGATACCAGGTTGTAGCCCAGGGTCGTGGTTTTGTCGTCTCACAGATACCAGGTTGTAGCCTAGGGTCGTGGTTTTGTCGTCTCACAGATACCGGGTTGTAGCCCAGTGTCGTGGTCATCTTCAAATAACAATTTTGACTTAATCTGTTCCTAATCCTTGGACGTACAGCAAACAGTACGTATACCGAACAGTACTTATAGCAACGAATGTTTCTATAAGAAACAAACGGAGAAAGATAAATCCGTTTCCATGAAGAAAAAAAATCATATGTTACTGGCATATTATACATTGATAGGGTTGTATAGCATAATTTATATAAACTGCTAAATACTTAAATTTATAAATATAAAACAAATTAGATAATAAAATAAATGATAACTTAACCTCACTTGGCCTCGCTGAGAGGGATCCATTGTCTACTAGGATGGTGCTGAGAAAGGGGAGGGAGAGGAGGGAGGTGTTATTGTTTGGTAGAAGAGTCCACTGAAAAACAAAAAACAAAAACAAAAAAACTTAAGGAATCTAACATTCTTGTCTTTTTTTTTCTTTACTTTTTCTCACCTGCAGTTTTTTCGTTATTTGTACCTGGTTGAGGGTCATCCGGTTGGAAATTTACTAAAAAATTTACCCAGAAAACTTTGTTTGTTTCTGCCTTCTCACTCGGATGTTTGGGAAATATGACATTGTCTGGCCATTACAACGTGTTGAGGCACTGTTTGGGTGATCCTTCTCTGCAAAATCATGGACCCGTGTCTTTGGCTTTGTCTCGAGAGAAGTATAAACACAACAAGCGTGCGTTGTCGTGACTAATTTTGGCTCATACAAGTGCGTATTCAAAACAAAGATCGTATAGCAAAGTTAAAGTTTTCGCATCTAAACACGACTATATCAAGTTTAACGTATACCAAAGCGAACCTATACCGAGGTACACTGTACTTTCAATGTATGTGAGAAAAAAATAGAGGAGATATCATACATCCCTGTCGTACTCCTGAATTTAGTTCAAGGATAGAATGCACCTACATTTCTTGTGTTTGTTAATTGATTGTCGCATTAAACTACAACCACATCATAACTCTGCCTTATGAATCAACAGATTCCCCCCCCCCTTCCCAAATCCCCCCTTCCCGGGTCTATGCATGACTTTTTAGGTCAGCGTATTCTACCACTCTTTTTGTAGGCTGTTCTAATGTAAATATTGTGTCCGCGAAGCTTTTATTTCTACAAGTTTTACACAATTTTCAACAAGATCTGAATATTGCCATATTTTTGGTTTATTAGAATATTTGAAGACCTGAGAAATTTGGTTTGAAAGAAGAATGATAGAAGTGGCTTTTGTCAGGGAAACAAAATAATCCTCATGTCTTGGAGAAGTTGAGGGATCAAGAGAATTGTCACCAAAAATACGCATTGATGAAATCTTCAACATGCACGATAAGATCAGAACAATTGGACATACTGTGCCAAATGGACCTATCGATGGAGAGAGAGAGAGAGAGAGAGAGAGAGAGAGAGAGAGAGAGAGAGAGAGAGAGAGGAGAGAGAGGGGGGGGGGGGGGATGTCGAATCCACATACGCGAAGCTGGAGACTTTAAGATACGAGGAAGCATGATCGTTTATACTAACTGCCATAGTTCGTGATGCTACTGCTGCCGCTACAGCTGCTACTGCTGCTGCTGCTGCTGCTACTGCTGCTGCTGCTACTACTACTACTACTACTGCTACTGCTACTACTGCTACTGCTACTGGTGCCGCTGCTGCTACTGCTGCTGCTACTGCTACTGCTGCTACTGCTACTGCTGCTGCTACTGCTACTGCTGCCGCTGCTGCTACTGCTGCTGCCAATACTGCTGCTACTGCTGCTGCTACTGCTACTGCTGCTACTGCTGCTACTGCTACTGGTGCCGCTGCTGCTACTGCTGCTACTACTGCTGCTGCTGCTGCTACTGCTACTGCTACTGGTGCTGCTGCTACTGCTGCTGCTACTGCTGCTACTGCTGCTGCTACTGCTGCTGCTACTGCTGCTACCGATGGTAATTGTGGTGACTGTTTACAATAGGAGCAGGTGATCCGAGTGAAAGTAAGGTCCTCAATAGAAGGACGGAGAGCACATATACATCTCCAGCTTTCCATGGACGTTTCCATCACTGCGAGGTCGACACATCCTGCTCTAGTCAATAGCCATTAGTCGAGGTCTGCACAAGGAGCGCACCATGACTGCTCTGTTCTCGTGCCAGGCAAAAAGCATACACAATATTAACACTAGTGTCACACATGCCAGTCACTGCAAAACCGTGAAGCTCGCACTCGCAAAGTAAATGCATAAAAACACCTATTAGATTTGCCAACACATCATGCGATTGTTTGTTTCTGAAGTCAAAGTCGCTGAGGTTGTCTGAGTACTTAAAGGGGTTAACATTTCTCTGTCGAGGATTGTTCAGATACTTTTCTCTTGCCAACATAACAGTATATCTCCGCGGGGACTATATAGCAGAGCTATTCTATCTGCCTGGAAAATCCCAAACCCAAGTGGGCAACCACTGATAAATCCTTTACCCGCATCGGACAACAGCTTGCAAAGTAGCTACGAGTGAACTAATTATAACTTCTCTGCAGGTTGAACAGGGTAGTTGGAATCTGCCATCTAGATTAGGGGTTTGTAATCTTAGGGTTGTCAAACTTTCAGATAGCAACCCATAGGTTAGTTGCGTCTCCTTTTACAGCACGTTGCAAAACCAACCCCAACAGCCCCTGGCTGTTGTGTGGTTTTTCTAGGCAAATTTACGTCCAGTAGTTTGCCATTGCTTACTGAACGGTCGGCTTTTCTTGATACCACTGTAGAAACCAACGCATGGCACATGGCCCGCAGCTGGGATTAGCAACCCATAGAAGGGGGAAAAAGCGATGACAAGGAACCCTAGAAAGCTGCACAACTGTCAAAGTCATTGCATGTATGCTGAGAAACCAGATGTGTAATAAATCGATGCTTCACTTGGAATGTTTCTGATTCAACTTAGAATGAATCGTGGTCTACTTGAAATGTACCTTTATTCGGCTTGGAAAGAACCTTGGTTTACACCGACTTTAACGTCTAGGGTTGACAACACAAACGCAGCTCAGCTTCTTGGTACATTCAGTCAGTTTATTCTGGTCCATTTATTTCACATGTTCAAACATTATTCACACTTTATCACTCGCGACATATTCGAACATTAAACATTTGCGCAACATAAAGACGACATCTTCAAATACTACAACCGTCTTCTCTGACTTCTGATGATCGACTGACCACGAGGCTAGCTCGGGCTTTCCCTCGCTTCCTCGACTAGGCACAAGTATCTCGTGCTGTCCCTTGTTGCACGAACCTTCTGCTTGCCACTATGTAATCGTGAGGACCATGCAAAGCAGGGTCATTACAAGATGTGACCAAGTCATCTCCCTCCTCCTTTTGGTGAACACTGGTTGTAAACTCTGTCGAAAAGCTCTGACTGTTCGCCTAGTTCTGCAATTTGGTTTTCTTGTTCAAGAACGTCAACGTTTTAAGTGCACATCCTTATTATAGATCTGGCTTTTTTGTATTCAAACTGTTGTTTTCTCAACTCGCAGGCATATATATACCCTGACTTCAAAGGAAACACCCCTAATCATTTTGCTTTGACGACACGTTTGTTAAAGGTTGGGGGTGGGGGCAGGTCTATTTTCACTCTGCCCCCGCCCCCCATTCCACCCCCCCCACACACACATAGAAATGACTATGTCATGATTGTCCAATACCCCATACTCACAGCCTAATGCTAGACAGTGTACATACGGCACTTCCAATTGTAACTTCTGTAGCCTGCTTGTGCGCAATGGCGCTTCTCATAATTAATGAGTGACGACAAGGTTGCTACACATGTACGACATTATGTCTTCACTGACTGCAATCATTACTTTAACAAAATGTCCACCGGACCCCGACAATGTAACGGACATCGGCCTCGCCGCCATCTTACCTTGTTGTGGGCCTTTCAAATTTGTTATTCTTATGAACTCTGACACAAGGGCAGACAACAACATACACAAACTCATGAATTTTCTTCTAAAGGCCCATAACTCAAGACAAAAGTGACGTGACCAGGAAACTGCCACATTCATGTAGGTCACATAACGGTGGAAAACACAGTGACAACAAACATATTTGGCTAATTGTTTATATGTTCAGTTTTGTTTTTAGACGCATGTAAATTTGTTTAGTTTCAAAATAGATATAAATTAACTTTTTTCGCCTTAGAAACTAAGGGCGACTGAGGATCCATATAAATGGGGTCGCCTAGCAAGGGGTCCAACATGGATTCCTTTCTCGCCTTAACAGGAATGCAAGTTATAGCAAGCTTTTATAGATTTATGGATGGCCTAAAAAAAGAACTAATTTAGAGGTTAAACCGGGTATCTGAGATGTGCCCTATTGGTCTGCCGCCATGATAAACCCGTTTTGTTTTTGAATCTCAGTGCAGTAAATCTTCAAGTAGCAACTCGAAAGGGACAAACTGATCGATCGATTGTATGGATTCGAAAACTTAGGGACAGTGCAAGTTTTATCAAATGAGATGACCAGCTCATTTCTGCCTTTGGCGAGTACACTCAGCAAAAACCAGTGTACATTTTACTTAAATGTCACACCAGTTTTCAAATTGCTCCAGTTGTTGTTGCTATCGTCTTGTTGTTGATTTTGTAGTAGTAGTAGTAGTAGTAGTAGTAGTAGTAGTAGTAGTAGTAGTAGTAGTAGTAGTAGTAGTAGTAGTAGTAGTAGTAGTAGTAGTAGTTGTTGTTGTTGTTGTTGTTGTTGTTGTTGTTGTTGTTGTTGTTCTTCTTCTTCTTCTTCTTCTTCTTCTTCTTCTTCTTCTTCTTCTTTTTTTCTTCTTCTTCTTCTTCTTCTTCTTCTTCTTCTTCTTCTTCTTCTTCTTCTTCTTCTTCTTCTTCTTCTTCTTCTTCTTCTTCTTCTTCTTCCTCTTCTTTCTCTCCTCCTCCTTTGCCTATGACACATTTTTAGAAAACTTGAGAACACAATAACTAGAAGGTCTTTGCACTGGAATCCACAGGGTATAGAAATAAAAGCACACCCCACCCGCCAAAAAAACTGGAGAAGGGAGCTAGGGAGGGAATTTAAAAAAAAAAGTCAGGGAGAACATCTGGTTAGCTGTATATAGAACAGGTGGTACAGGAAAGAACATCTTGGCGTGAGTTGGTTGTTGAGGACCTATGCTCCATTGGGGCTTAGAGGGCAGATTAGGTAGAGAAGATCAGAGGAGACACGTGGGGGGGGGGGGGGGGACCTCAGCCAACATGCATTTTATAAAGGCGGGTGGGGGAGAGGGGAGACTGGATCGTTGGAGTGGTAGACATGAATTAACATACTGGACTTTCATTTGCCGACGAATTTCTATAAATATTATTCCTTCACTGGTTGAAAAAAAAAAAACAACAACAACAACACCAAAAACAACGGCTAACATAACGTTGTTTCACTTTGGTGCATGTCAAAAGTGGCCCAGCCATCTTTAAATCGTCATTATGATGTCACAGCATTCGTCAGCACCACGATGTAAAGTGCTTGTCTCTCTTGACGTCCTTAACAACAACATTGACAGGTTACAAGCCTGTTCATTTGAAGCCACTGCGCAAAAATATAGTGTATTTGATATAACATGGAATGCATAAACAGATACTTGTAAAGATAGGTTTTATGTCTGGCTGGGGAACGGGCACTAGACGTTATGAAAATTTTTTCTAGGGGGAGTGGCGAATGGACAAAGGTTTATGATCTATCTGTCGAAGTGATAATGTCGCTTCGATGTTGAAAACACTGGGAACTTCGACCCAACTTGATTTATTTTATCAGTTGTTTGTTAGACAACAATACTTTGATTACTAGTCACGAGTTTAGACAATCAATTTCTTGGAATTGTTATTCTGACGAGGACTTCTGTGTGGTCACAGCCGGGAGTGAGTTGTTGTCTTTCTCAGATCCTCGTTGTGTGATACCAGCTCTGTATTTTTGTTAACGTTTGTTGTTAGATTGAAAGCTTCGCGAGGTTTGCCAAAGTTTAATTACATATTTAGTTAAACTAGTGAACAAAGTTGCCGTAAAACTGTCAGGTTTGGTCAGTTTCGATTTCGGGTTGTGTGATTATTAGTGGCAAAGAGAATGTCATTGTAGCCTGCTATGTTTGAGTATTTTATGTCGCTACACACAGGAGCTTAGATACCGACAGTCAAAGAAATCATTTGAGGGGTGGGGATTGAGGGGTGGGGATTGGGGGGGGGGGGGGTAGCAGAGAGAGCTCTTAAATTTGGGGAAGGGGCAGGGGGCGGGGCGGGGAGGGGGGGGGGGTCTATGTGTCCATAACTACTGCAGGAACTTTGCCTGACTTTTTTCGTCAGTTCTCAAACAGGCTCATTTTCTATGAAGTGCTAACTATGAAATTATAATTATATTTGTGTGTGTGTGTGTGTGTGTGTGTGTGTGTGTGTGTGTGTGTGTGTGTGTGTGTGCGTGTGTGTGCGTGCGTGTGTGTGTGGGGGGATTCCGAGGGCTTATGCCTTGTGCGAGACCGCAATAATAACAATATTTAATAATATTATAATATAATTTAAAGGGCTTATAAATATTTTGGAAATAATACCTATACCTATACTGACAAAGAAAAAGGGAAAAGTTAAATGTTCACGTACACCTAGACCGAAATAGTTCCATTTACCAGGTCGCCGGTACAAGATTTGCATGTTTGCTCCAACCTTTACATCTTGAAGACTGTTTGCATCGTAAAACCAAAGTTAGCAAGCAAGCCCTAATAGTTATAAGGTGTTTAATCATTCTCTCTCTCTCTCTCTCTCTCTCTCTCTCTCTCTCTCTCTCTCTCTCTCTCCACATACACACACACACGTACACAAAGAGAGAGAAACACACAGAAACACACACATACATAGATAAACCCACACACACACACACACACACACACATATATATATATATATATATATATATATATATATATATATATATATATAAATATATATGAGGTAGAAATAATTCACACTGAATGACCATCACTGAGGTAGAAATAATTCACATTGAGTGACCATCACCTGAGGTAGAAATAATTCACACTGAGTGGCTATAACCTAATGTAGAAATAATTCACACTGAGTGGCCATCACCTGAGGTAGAAATAATTCACACTGAGTGACCATCACCTGAGGTAGAAATAATTCACACTGAGTAACTGTCTCACTGACTGTCTCACTGACCGTCTCACTGACCGTCTCACTGACCGTTTTACTGACTGTCTCACTGACTGTCTCACTGACTGTCTCACTGACTGTCTCACTGACTGTAATTGGTTTTCATTCAAAGGGCACTCACAAACTGTTGCCAAGGTAACCTAATCGTTACAATAATAATATGATTGTTTACCCACTTTCCCAGAGCTAGAGAGTTACACAAGTTATCCACCATGGCTTCCGCTAAACAGAAAAGAGCGCCATTTATTGCCCGCAAGTTGAAGTTCTTGAGAGATCAGGGAGATCTTTTGATCGACGCCGTTGGGGGATATGTCGATGTGGTATGTGTATTTGTTTCTGGTGGAATAGACTGTGTTTATTCAGATGAGATAAAAACATCGTAATCATATGTTTTTCCACATCATTAACATCATCATATCATTAGCATCATCAACATTACTGACATCATTAGCATCATCAACATCATCAGCATCATTAGCATCATCAACATCATTGACATCATCAACATCATCATTATCATTAGCATCTTCAACATCATTGACATCATCAACATATTTAACATCTTCAACATCATTGACATCATCAACATAATTAACATCATCCACATGAGCATCATTAGCATTGTCAGCATCAGTAACATCGTCAACATCAGTAACATCATCAAGTAACACTTCTTTATTTCCTCCAGTTTATTCATCACAGTGTTAGGTAAATAAAAAATAGAAAAGGGGGGGGGGGGGGGAGGCGGTTGTAAGGATCTTCTGTGTGCTCCTTTCACTGCTCTATATAAGTTGATCTTCATGTAAATTGACTTGTAACTGTGTATGGATTCCTTATGTGATCGTTTTTCGCTGTCAATTTAATCCCATGGGGCCTTTATCATATCTGCTTTTTAATATAGTAGCTCACCGTCCAGAGGCGCGGCAGCAGCTGATCTATCAACCTGCTCGTTACCTCACCCACCCGAATATCCTGGACCTGTTATACTGATGACATGATGCACTGTTTCCTTCCTCTCTCCCCGCCCTCTTCCATGTATTCTAAAACAAAGCCTAAGGAGACGACGTTGTTTATAAGTTTGGTGCTGTAATTTAAAGTTTAAATAGTCATTTTCTGTCGTCTCCACTAAAGCTTCTAGTAGTTGTTTGAGAGACTGAATGGTCAGTTTATTGATGCCTCACTTGGGCCGTACGCCCCTGTTGAGCAACATTTTACAGATTCATAGTTCAATGATGACCTTCTGGGAATCTTTGTGCTTTTGCAGATAGTCGCAACAGGAAAGTCATGGATAGAAGGGGGAGACAACCAGATGAGTTACTCGGAGTTATGCCAGATGATAGAGACTGCGGCAGAGTTTCTGTGTGAGAAATGTGAAGAACTAGCAGGTGAGGTCATGACAGGCTACTGTCCTGACAGTGACAGAAGTGTTGCTGACAACTGTCACAGTCATAATTTGTTCATCTAAACTTGTCTATCAAGCTAACAATTGTTTATAAATGTCCTTTGTTTTCATGAACACGTAAAACATGTTTTCCTCGTTACACCCAAGCAGTACGCCAGTTGTAGGTGACTGACTGATATTATAATGATATTATATATATATCATAAACATGTCAACTCTTCTATACTGGATAATGGGGGCACCACGCGCAATGAACGTGTATCCACACGTACAAGATGTGGGTAAAGGGCAGATCATGTATCCACACGTACAAGATGTGGGTAAAGGGCAGATCATGTATCCACACGTACAAGATGTGTGTAAAAGGCAGATTATGTATTCACATTTACAAGATGTGGGTAAAGGATTGATCATGTATCCACATTTACAAGATGTGGGTAAAGGATTGATCATGCATCCACATTTACAAGATGTGGGTAAAGTATTTGCCATGTATACATATTTACATGATGTGGGTAAAGGACTGATCATGTATCCACATGTAGGAGATGTATGAAGAAGTAACTTTCTGTCTCCACTTACACATTTTTTGCGGAATGGCTCTTTGATCCACCACAAACCTTTGGTTTTTGCTGCATGTTCGTTTTATGGTGAGGATTTTGTGGATTCTAGTTTCTCCCCAGATCCTAGATCAGTATTTTTAGGATCAAGGCTTTTGAAAATAGTGGGGAAAACCTGCACGTTTCCTGTGTAACAGTTTCTTCTGCTGGTTGACTTTGAAAATAAGACACCAAGTAAACCCTTAGTATGACACATTTCAATCTGATGAAAAGTCTCCGCAAAATAATCCTTCTACTGTTTGTGATTCTCTTTGTCGTCATCATCATCATCATCTTCATCATTAACAGCATCATCAAACTTAGCATGTGCCGCGTCGGTACGCGTAGGATGTCGTGTTTTTCCATCTCACACGATCACAAAAAATCACAGATCAGTTCAATGTTGTAGACTCGGCCCATCTGTCTGGCCAGGCCATACAGGTCTCTGTGTCTCCTTGTCCTCCCCTAACTCTCTTTCCATCACTGTTGCCCGTAGTTACCAAGCTCTTGGGACCTTTCTTCGTGTGCGTACATTTGATTTCTTGCCAATGCCAATGATGTTGCATTAGGAATCCACATCAAAGCATTCGGGACACTTCCATAAACGCCCCGTCCCCATCTTCACCAGCAAGCGAACAGTTCCAGTTCGGATGGCACCAGTAACTGTTTGATTGTACATCCGTCTCGCCTTTCCGCCTGAGTGTTGAGCGTCTGCAAATCCCCGGGTAATTCTCTGCAGCGCCTTTTCCCTCAGAACGTAACGATCGATTTGTGCCTCCGCACTGTTCACTCGTTCCCAAATGGCTCTTACAATATCTAGCTTGTCATACATCATTTCACCATCACGCGGTGCAGAAACAGCCAGTCTTTCTGCCTGCTCCTTCCTCAAGACACCGGCATGATATGGAGCAAATATCTAGTGCACGTTAACTACCCAGGTCCTCTGAAGCGATGCTTGCCACTCTGCACGGAGCAATGCTAAGGAATTGTTGAACTGTTCAGAACTACTTGTGTAGTTTATGAAAGGTGACTGCAGCACTTGTGGGGGTGTCCATCATTAAATGGAGTGATTTTTTAACCAAAACTGACACACTTGTTGGACCTGATTGTCTGTTTCCTCGATTCCTTAACAGATGCGTCAGTAAATGTTGCAGTAAACCAACAGTCACCTTACCAACAGCCGGACTCAACATTACAGTTAACAACAGTGACTATCTCAGCAGCAACACCAGTTTTGACAGCTACAACATCCCACAGACCGGCAACAGAACCTGTTCAACTTGCAGGTTGGTCAACTGTGTTCCAATTATTAACATAATGACTAACACATTTTGATCAACGGCCACGAAATGACCGATCAGATCATGGATAAGATGGCACTGCTGAAATGTTCATAAAGATTTATAACGTTACACAGGAGTAATATATCGTCTGCCATTCATTTGTTCGTGATGTCAGTTTGTGACTGTCATGTTTGTTGTCCTATGTCTGCCTGCTGTAGGTGTGTTGTTGACGATGTAGTAATATGCCTGTATTTGATGTTTCCTGATGTTCCCACATGTAGAAACTGTTTGACAAGTGCTTTAGTATATTAGCGTGGTATGTAAACACTGAATGTATTTGTTATTGAGATGACACATCTTGTGTTTCTTTCTAGTCTACAGATTGTGCTGAGATCTCTGTGGTGTAGACTGTTGAAAATGTCTTGAGAGTTTGGCCATCAAATGTTTACATAAAAAGTTCTTGCTGTTGTGTCTGTAGTCTAACCATCGGTCCGACGTTCAACACTCAATGGAAAGGTGAGATGGATGTACAATCAGAAAGTTACAGGTGCCATCAGAATTAGAAGTCTTCGCTAGCTGCTGAAAAAAGGAGACGGAGCGTATATGGGGGTGTACCGAGTGCTGTGAGATGATGATTTGTAATTCAGCATTCAAAATGCAATATTTAAGTCCAAAATGTGCTGCTTGTTGTTACTGATACCATGTTGACAGGAGCCTACCAGTAACAACTTCTTCATTTCAGTAATCATTTTCATGTTATTTGAATTTATCCACAGATGAAACTCAACTGAAGCCGATTTTAGCAAGAGTATCTGTTATTGAAGAGGACTTACGCTCCTTCCGGAGCAATGTAGCAAGAGTCACTAAACAACAAAGTGATATTGAGCAACAAATGAAGGAATTATTGTCCAAACTTTCAGAGTCAGCCAAGCAAGCCAACTCAAAGTTCAGAAAAGTCAAAGAACAAATCACTGAGATCAACGACACACAAGTTGCATTGGACCAAGAACAGGAGACAAGATTACAAAGTCCTGAGACACAGCTGCAGAAATTATCAACGGAACAAAACAGAACGAAGGCAGAGATGGAATCTCAGACAGAACTGACAGAGAAACAGCTGCAGAAGTTATCTACGGCACAAGACAGAATGAAAGAAGAGATGGAATCCCAGGCCGAACTGACAGAGAAACAGCTGCAGAAGTTATCTACGGCACAAGACAGAATGAAAGAAGAGATGGAATCCCAGACAGAACTGACAGAGAAACTGGTTTACGTACCTGATCAGCTAAAGTCTGTGAAAGAAAAGCTCGATGTATTCGATGCTAGAATTGGTAGAATCATGGATGACTGCAGCAACAAGCATCAGGATATAGAACATGTAACACGTGACCTGGCAGACAAGGTCATGGCTAACACAGAATCTCTCAAAGTCATATCTGCAGATCAAGATCAGAGAACGACATTGTTGAGAGAACTGGAGACAAGAATACAGACATTGGAAGCAGACAGTGGGAGAAATGTGGAAGATGTCCGGAAACAGGTTAAGAAAGGGGAGACAAATGTGAGTATATACTTGTCAACTGTCAAATTGTTTTTACGTAACATTATTATTAACCCTGAGTGTGAAATTTCAGATTTAGGGGGGTGTTTGATGCGTCTGTCTTCTTCTGCCTCTCATTGTTCTAGTCATTGACCATGTTATACCTACAGACACATTGCTGGAGTGCAGTCGTTCCTCTCCAGTCAATACTGTTCCATAATTTCTTGGTGTCATTTCTCTATCTGACCTCATCTGGCAGTGCCGCCTTCTGTTACTGCAACATTTTTGAAGTTCAATATTTAGTAAAGACCACACGGGTTTAAGATTTCGGTATGAAGTTGGGATTAAACGGGGAAGTTACAGAATCAAGACAAGCATGACCACAACAGCAAGAGTAAACAACATGACTAGCTGGTGGAAAGAGATGAATGTCGACTTCAGCCAAGCATGACCACAACAGCAAGAGTAAACAACATGACTGGCTGGTGTAAAGAGATGAGTGTCGTCTTCAGCCAAGCATAACCACAACAACAAGAGTAAACAACATGACTGGCTGGTGTAAAGAGATGAGTGTCGTCTTCAGCCAAGCATGACCACAACAGCAAGAGTAAACAACATGACTAGCTGGTGTAAAGAGATGAATGTCGTCTTCAGCCAAGCACGTTCACAACAGCAAGAGTAAACAACATGACTAGCTGGTGTAAAGAGATGAGTGTCGTCTTCAGCCAAGCACGTTCACAACAGCAAGAGTAAACAACATGACTAGCTGGTGTAAAGAGATGAGTGCCATCTTCAGCCAAACATGAACACAACAGCAAGAGTAAACAACATGACTAGCTGGTGTAAAGAGATGAATGCCGTCTTTAGCCAAGCAAAGGTAAGTGTTTTGTAATGTTCTTTGTCATTAAAGTTCTGATGTCAATTTTCAGTTCCAGATCATGTGTCAGATGTTAAACGATCGAGTGACTCCACTAGAACAACTTAGAACTTGTCTCAATGACAAAACCAGCACGCGAGATGAGAATATCAAGCAGGTTCGTTTTTACATAGATAAAATAGATTTACTTAAAGGTAAATCTGTGGAATAAAAGCAGTTGAATTGAATAAGACAAAAATCTATGACTGTTTGACAAAAATCGACTTTGACAAAAATGTAATTCCTTGTGTGCGTTCTGTAGCCCTTGTGTGTGTATGTGTGTGCGTGTGTGTGTGTGTGAGTGTGTGGTTGCGGGGGGGGGGGGGAATGAATAGACCCCCAACTCCCTAACAAGCATGTGTTGACTGATTAGGAGTGTTTTCTTCGACATCTACATGGTCTCTTATGTAACATGTTGGTTTCTGACTTCTGTATCTCAGAGCGACTTCACCAAACCCAGTTTCTGAAAATGTTTACTCTCTTTCATAATAAAATTAACAATTCATAATTTTTTTTTTTTTTTTGTTTGGTTTCTCGCCCAGTTAGTCTCCAAATGAACCATCTTTTCTGACAAACGGCATTTATTTGTTGCTCAATATAAAGTCGCACTGTTCAATGTGCCGGCCTCTGGCATACAATCATACCTTCTCGGCCTCGCCTCATTGAGTAGATTACGTGTAAGACTGAAGCTTAGACAAGATAGTCCAAGCATGTATAAGGTTTTTTTTTTTAGCACATTTTGAGGTGGACTGAGCAGGTTTTAGACAAGGCGGTCAAGCATGTCCAATAATGCTCAATTTGTGTGCGATCAATGTGACGTTGTTGATCAAGCACAAAGAATAATAATGATGTTCTGTAAGAGAAATGCAATATTTGAGCTCGTGTTCATTGAGAGGTTGCATTGACAAGCCTTAAAAAAGTCTGGTCCAGACCTTAGAAAAATTGCACAACATTTGGTATCGGGACATGACGTATGTAGCGCCGTGAAGTGATGTTCCAGACATGACGTTTGTAGCGCTGTGAAGTGATGTTCCAGACATGACGTATGTTGCGCTGTGAAGTGATGTTCCAGACATGACGTATGTTGCGCTGTGAAGTGATGTTCCAGACATGACGTTTGTAGCGCCGTGAAGTGATGTTCCAGACATGACGTTTGTAGCGCTGTGAAGTGATGTTCCAGACATGACGTATGTTGCGCTGTGAAGTGATGTTCCAGACATGACGTATGTTGCGCTGTGAAGTGATGTTCCAGACATGACGTATGTTGCGCTGTGAAGTGATGTTCCAGACATGACGTTTGTAGCGCCGTGAAGTGATGTTCCAGACATGACGTATGTAGAGCTGTGAAGTGATGTTCCAGACATGACGTATGTTGCGCTGTGAAGTGATGTTTCACTGAATTGTCACCAGCTGTGATCTAAACTGCTCTGTTATTCCTTCTAATACAAAAATGCTCCCTCTTCCCGCTCCCCTTTCCCCATCAAAGCCCAAAGCCTCGCGATGCAGTTATGTGCATATCGTTTATGTGGACGCCTTAACACGTGATTCTGCCATCATGTCTTTCTATCATGAATCTCGGCCGGTCTGATAACATGACAGACTGTCGTTGACTTCAAGGACATCTGACGTCACATCTACCCACTGAACTCTATTCTGGATGTGACGGGGCTGAATTCTATTCTGGATGTGGCGTGGCTGAACTCTATTCTGGATGTGACGGGGCTGAACTCTATTCTGGATGTGGCGTGGATAAAATCTAATGCCGCCATTTGACCGGTACCCATTTTAGGCTGGGTCGACCTGCTAAGTCCCATACCACGATAAAAAACCCACGCAGCCCGCAGTGGGTTTCGATCGCGGTACGTTGGATTACGAGCCGCAAAATATAATATAATATAATATAATATAATATAATATAATATAATATAATATAATATAATATAATATAATATAATATAATATAATATAATATAATATAATATAATATAATATAATATAATATAATAAATATAATATAATATAATATAATTCAATATAATATAATAAATATAATACAAAAAACTTAATAAAATATCATAAATATAATATTAAAAACTAAAATGTATTATAATGTAATATAAGATAATTCAATTATGATATCGTCCACACGTGGAGTGAAATTTTTAGTTATTCTGAAGCCTCACCCTGGCTTTTTTCCGGGGGCCGTACATATAGCCGGGCCTTAAATGTGGCCTAACGGCTGAACGGGGTTTCCTGGACCTCTCCACTGGTGATCCTCATCCGTATGGTGACACTTTGTGTCATCGGGTGTTGATCGCTTGTGTGATGTCCTGTTGCAGTACAACCTACCTGTCTACCTATTATATAACAAAACATAATATATGTATGTTTATCTTTCAGCTGACGCAGGTAATCCAGGAGGTAGCAGTTATGTCCCCGAGAATACAACAATTAGGTAACTTTTGCATCTTCATCTACAGTCATCATTACACTGTTGGTGTTGCATTTTGAATATTCTCATTATTATTTGCCTTCCCCCGTCAAGGTTGCCCGGATCTATTGTGCGGTGTGTGGATGAATACTCTACCGCCCTCTAACAAGTCGTCGACTAATTAGTGGTTTTTCCTTTGATGTCAGGATGCACCCGCCTGAGACGCTAGGAATCGTTTGCATATAAATAGGTCAGATCTGTAAAACCGAGGTTCTGGAACTAGACTTGAGTCCGAAGTGGACGAACAACCAAAATATTCCGTCAGAATTTATAGCAAGTGAACGATAAGAAGAAGACTATTGAAGTGTCTAGTCTGGAGCAAATATTAGCGATCATCACTCCTCACTGTCTGTCTGTTTTCGGGACTTGTTATAGAACTGTCTTTGTTGTAATTATGTTATATTTGTTCGGGGTGCTGGCACCACTATACCATGTAACATTTTAGTGTGGGTCGAGGACTGACACATCCCATCCTTCCTGAGAACATGTATAACGGGCCTAGTCCCTCCTTAGAAGGGCAAAATGTAAAACGGGCCTGCGGGCCTATTTCTTAACGCTTTAGAAAAAAAGTGTTTTTGTTCGTTCATTCGTTCGTTCTTTCCTTTCTTCCTTCATCCACACATTTATGTTCAATCATTAAACAAGTTATAATTATGGCACCTGTAACGGCTACACCACCCAGTGTAACCGGTAGTCCTGTATGTATGTGTGCGTGTCTGTCTGTCTGTCTGTCTGTCTGTCTGTCTGTCTGTCTGTTTGTCTGTCTGTCTGTCTGCCTGCCTGCCTGCCTGCCTGCCTGCCTGCCTGCCTGCCTGTCTGTTTGTCTGTCTGTCTGTCTGTCTGTCTGTCTGTCTGTCTGTCTGTCTGTCTGTCTGTCTGTCTGTGTGTATGTCTGTATGTGTGTGTGTGTGTATATGTATGTATGTATGTATGTATGTATGTATGTATGTATGTATGTATGTATGTATGTATGTCACTTTGTTTTTATCTCTGACGTATAACAACACTGCTCATGAGAAATACGTTTTCTTTTCTTGTTTTCTAGTATCGTGACCTGAATGTATCGATGATCTCAATTTTAGATCGATCCACTTGCTTTCTTGTGAAGTCGGTGGTAATGTTTACTGTACAGCCAAGCGCAGTAACATAGCGACCCGTTGATTATGTGTTCAAATCCCAGACATCATCATCATCATTCAGCAGGTCTTTTACAGAACGTCGCTCTCGTCACTGCACGCCTAAAAGTCTCTATTTCTCTCTAGCCAGTTCCCCCGTACTGTGGGCTGTCCCAACCAAAACATCTCCAATGTCCTGATCCATCTTCACAAAGATCTGCCTCTGCCTTGTTTTCCAGAAACTGTAGCCTCCTCCGCCGTTCTCTCCAGACCCCAGTTACGTTTTACATGGCTAAAATAGATCAACTTTCGTGGCTGGATGCTGTTGATGAGCCAGTTCTCCTCAGTTCTCTCATCATATCGAACAAAGATTTTGGAACTAATCTACACTATCTGATCTACTCTATCTGATCTACACTATCTGATCTACACTATCTGATCTACACTATCTGATCTACACTATCTGATCTACACTCTCTGATCTTCACTATCTGATCTACACTATCTGATCTACACTTTCTGATCTGTACTATCTGATCTACACTATCTGATCTACACTATCTGATCTACACTATCTGATCTACACTATCTGATCTACACTATCTGATCTACACTATCTGATCTACACTAACTGATCTACACTATCTGATCTACACTATCTGATCTGTACTATCTGATCTACACTATCTGATCTACACTGATCTACACTGATCTACACTATCTGATCTACACTAACTGATCTACACTATCTGATCTACACTATCTGATCTGTACTATCTGATCTACACTATCTGATCTACACTATCTGATCTACACTATCTGATCTACACTATCTGATCTACACTATCTGATCTACACTAACTGATCTACACTATCTGATCTACACTATCTGATCTACACTATCTGATCTACACTATCTGATCTACACTATCTGATCTACACTATCTGATCTGTACTATCTGATCTACACTATCTGATCTACACTATCTGATCTACACTATCTGATCTACACTATCTGATCTACACTAACTGATCTACACTATCTGATCTACACTATCTGCTCTACACTATCTGCTCTACACTATCTGATCTACACTATCGGATCTACACTCTCGGATCTACACTCTCTGATCTACACTATCTGATCTACACTATCTGATCTACACTATCTGATCTACACTATCTGATCTACACTATCTGATCTACACTATCTGATCTGTACTATCTGATCTACACTATCTGATCTACACTATCTGATCTACACTATCTGATCTACACTATCGGATCTACACTCTCGGATCTACACTCTCTGATCTACACTATCTGATCTACACTATCTGATCTACACTATCTGATCCACCAAATCTAACATTAGAGCATGGGAAGTGAAGACAGCTAGCATCAAGTTGTCACATCACCCGCTGGTTGTTTATTGGTTCATCCCAATCTGTGGGCTGACACAGTAGACCCAGATCATCTCAATGTGTTTACTGCTGTTCTTTTTTGTATTCCTTACCTATTGAATAACTTTTTACAACTATGCATCAGGGATAGTCTTTTTTTTTCAAATATACATCCATACTTGTAAATTGACACGAGAACGAAAATTCTTAAGAGTCATATAAATCCTACCCTCATATACGGAAATGTATCATGAACCATTAGGTGACTGTTGAAACATTATTCACATGCGGCAGAGATGTCATTGAATAGACCAATGGTGAGAATAAAATGGAGAGATAACAAATCAATAAGGATTTATTGAAAGAAACTGATTCACGAAGAGAAACGACTGACCTCATCAGAAGGAGACAATATGTATTAATGGCGAAAACTGGAGTATATCGTTATGATGGGAAAGATGAGAGGAAAAGATTCAGGAGAGGCGGAGAGACAAGATGCCGGACAGATTGACATCACGGCCTAGAAGATAATCTGTGTCAGAATTGAATGTTATAATACGGATACAATTACCATTCAAGTGTTTATTTGTTTATAGTAATATTATATTGACACCATGTATCAAATAAACCATAAGATGTGAGGATATGTCCTTAATTTGTGTATGTGTGTGTTTGTATGTGTGTGAGTATGTGTGTGTGAGTATGTGAACTGATCAGTTCTATAATATCCTGTCTGGAAAATATCTCACACAGAAACAACAGACAGGGTCACAGAAGTGTTATGAAGCCAAGAAAAAAGAACTTAATGTCACAGTTTCCATTCTGATTGTACCACCACAATGGCAGATCCCCATATGTTGTCACTGTAGCACCACAATGTAAGATCCCCATATGTTGTCATTGGAGCACCACAATGTCAGATCCCCATATGTTGTCACTGTAGCACCACAATGTCAGATCCCCATATGTTGTCACTGTAGCACCACAATGTCAGATCCCCATATGTTGTCATTGTAGCACCACAATGTCAGATCCCCATATGTTGTCACTGTACCACCACAATGTCAGATCCCCATATGTTGTCACTGTAGCACCACAATGTCAGATCCAAATATGTTGTCATTGTAGCACCACAATGTCAGATCCTCATATGTTGTCATTGTACCACCACAATGTCAGATCCCCAAATGTTGTCATTGTACCTCCACAATGTCAGATCCAAATATGTTGTCACTGTAGCACCACAATGTCAGATCCCCATATGTTGTCACTGTACCACCACAATGTCAGATCCCCATATGTTGTCACTGTAGCACCACAATGTCAGATCCCCATATGTTGTCATTGTAGCACCACAATGTCAGATCCCCATATGTTGTCATTGTAGCACCACAATGTCAGATCCCCATATGTTGTCACTGTAGCACCACAATGTCAGATCCCCATATGTTGTCACTGTACCACCACAATGTCAGATCCAAATATGTTGTCATTGTAGCACCACAATGTAAGATCCCCATATGTTGTCATTGTACCACCACAATGTCAGATCCCCATATGTTGTCACTGTAGCACCACAATGTCAGATCCCCATATGTTGTCATTGTAGCACCACAATGTCAGATCCAAATATGTTGTCACTGTACCACCACAATGTAAGATCCCCATATGTTGTCACTGTAGCACCACAATGTCAGATCCCCATATGTTGTCATTGTAGCACCACAATGTCAGATCCAAATATGTTGTCACTGTAGCACCACAATGTAAGATCCTCATATGTTGTCATTGTAGCACCACAATGTCAGATCCCCATATGTTGTCACTGTACCACCACAATGTCAGATCCAAATATGTTGTCACTGTAGCACCACAATGTCAGATCCCCATATGTTGTCATTGTACCACCACAATGTCAGATCCCCATATGTTGTCACTGTACCACCACAATGTCAGATCCCCATATGTTGTCATTGTACCACCACAATGTCAGATCCCCATATGTTGTCACTGTACCACCACAATGTCAGATCCCCATATGTTGTCACTGTAGCACCACAATGTCAGATCCCCATATGTTGTCACTGTACCACCACAATGTCAGATCCCCATATGTTGTCACTGTACCACCACAATGTCAGATCCCCATATGTTGTCACTGTACCACCACAATGTCAGATCCCCATATGTTGTCACTGTAGCACCACAATGGCAGATCCCCATATGTTGTCACTGTAGCACCACAATGGCAGATCCCCATATGTTGTCACTGTAGCACCACAATGTCAGATCCCCATATGTTGTCACTGTACCACCACAATGTCAGATCCCCATATGTTGTCACTGTTCCACCACAATGTCAGATCCCCATATGTTGTCACTGTAGCACCACAATGTCAGATCCCCATATGTTGTCATTGTACCACCACAATGTCAGATCCCCATATGTTGTCATTGTAGCACCACAATGACAGATCCCCATATGTTGTCATTGTACCACCACAATGGCAGATCCTCATATGTTGTCACTGTTGTAGCTCGAGTCTTTGCTCATGCGCTGAGAAAATGTTTTTGTAATATATTTCTGTCACATAAAGTTATGCCTCATTTGTCTCATGAACTGCCCCCACCCCTGACACCCCCAGCATTGCCAGGAATAAGTCCTATCATCCCAGACAAGCGTCGATGACTCTAAACTAGGCGCCCGTGTGTATTCTGTTAGCGTTTAGCTGTTGTGAAATTATGATTTACTGATTTTTAGATGCTGTCATGAGTAAGCATGAAATTATGATTTAATGAATAAAATAACTACTGTATATTTAATCACATAACCGAAGGTGTTGAATTAGTTTGTTGTATATCTAGTGATGAGTGAGTTTTTCTTTAAAGTGGCATGTACATTGTGTTGGTTGGTACTACCAGAGACGTTACACATAAAGTGGTTGATGAGACATAAAGATGCGAAACAAAAAGCAACAATAGTTCAGGTCTGCGCTTATATAGAAACAGTCATCATCAAGTGTCTTGCCAGCTCGGGAGGTGACCCCGCTTCTCCACATCTCGCGATCTCCAACAAGACTTTTCACTTTGTTTTCTGACAGCACAACAAATTTAGGAACTGTAATCAGGGCAATGCAGGCAAGCTATATGGAACCAGTTTCAACATAACGGCTGTGTAGACTGGGCAATTAATAAACAACCCGAAACATATCTCCAGACCTCAGAGATGCGGTTTTACAGATGAATCCTTCGAATTCCTTGGACAGCTAAGAAGAGCTGTCCGGATGTTTGGAAAGAGGCGAGTGCTTGAAGACAACTTATCCCAAACATCAGAAAGAGACATTCGTCATTTTTTGGTCATGTTATGAGAAGAGGGAAACTGGAATATGTTGTGACCACTGGAAAGTTATGTGGAAAGAGAGACACAGGAAAGGCAGCGCGATAAGATTCTTGACAGTCTTTTATCCTGGCATGGAGGGATGTCAGCACACAAACTGATACACACAGTTACGGATCGCCGATTGTGGAGAGGAATGATCGCCCAGTGGACAAGGCACGTGATGATGAATCAGAGCAACAACAACAACAACAACAAAAAGGTAAATTAAAGTTCCCAGACGTCAATGCTGTCCTACCAGTGTGGATTTGGTGGTGGTTGAAGGGGATATGTGTGTGTGGGGGGAGGGAGAATATTGTGTGGGGGGGATATGTGTGTGGATGTAGGGAGGAGGGGAGAATATGTCTGTGGATGGGGGGAGGATTAAGAATAGACCTAGTGTACCCTAGCAAGCATGTCGTGAAAGGAGACTCATTAGAGATATTTCTTTCGAAGTCGGAGTGTATCTGCCTTTAAAGGTAGGCGCCAACAGTCTGCATGCACATAAACCAAATCTGTAAAACAGATGTACTGGCGATCGTCAAGTTCCGGAAGAAGACGAAAGTCCAGAAATGGACGAGCAATCAGAACTTTACATCCGGTGATGGCTAAGGGGAAGAATACAGTTCCCCCACCCCTCTCCCCCTCATAAACCTGAGGAAAAGGTATCATTCAATAATGGCTGACTGGAGTATCAGAGTCACAAGTTAATGCTCCCTTTCTCCAGGGGCAGGAATCATTGATACTATAGTCCGTTCCAAAAGTATTGGCCAACTTTCGATAGAAACTGATTACATTTGGCATGCAACCTTTTAATAAACATGTCATTGTAGAAGAACCAGTATTATATGTGTGTGTATATATTTATTGAATATCTTGGACAAAGACGATAAGAACTGTTGACATCATAAAAGATCTGAATAACAAGGAAGATTGACTAATAAACCGCATCCTTTCTCAAAAGCTGACATATTTTGGTCATATACGACGGATTGAAACAACAAATTGTAGCAGAAGGCATGGTACCAGGAAGGAGGAGTAGGGGCCGACCGACACGAAGATGGGCACAGGATATAAGTGACTCCTTGAGTGTGAAAGTTCATGAGGCGGGAGAACTGGCGAGAGACCGAGTTTCTTTTAGGCAGACTGTGATGAGAGCGACGTTCTGCAAAGGACCTGCTACATGATGATGATGATGATGATGATGATATATATATATATATATATATATATATATATATATATATATATATATATATATATATATGGTATAAGAGAAAATTACACCGATTTGAAGCATGTTTAAATTTAATAGAGTACACCAACTTTTCAAAACATCTTATTGCACGCTTAATCTGTGAGAAAAAAAAACAAAAAACAAAGTAGCACAGATAGTAAACGTCAACTGGAAAGGTCATGTACTGTCATAATCACATTTACATAATTGTAACTGATTTCGTACTCGTCTCATTCTCGGGTGGTCAGTCTCCTGCATTAGTTTCCTCTGAATTATATGAACGCAATATTTTATTGAAAGCGGGATATACTATGAAAACAATCATCACACACATTTCTTCACGTTTTTTAGGGCTACACAAATTATTACTCCAAAAAAAAAGATGAAAGAAGATCGTTGCTTTAAGAAATGAGAAGCAGCTGTGCAACTGTAAATTATAAAATCGTAATCGTATGGGGAAACAAAAATCACGTGCAGAAAACGGTATTGATCCGTACCAGAGTTTTCTAAATATTTGTTCAAGTGAAAATATCTCACGACTTTTGAAAAGAATTATATCAGTTTTTTTTTCTGACTGTACATAGTGTGTAAAAAACTATAATTGGGACACAACGAAACAAAATTATGTGTGGCACTTCCAAGAGGTGAATGTATAACAACCTTAACATAAAGGCCAGGAAACTTTGTCACTAAACAACGGCTAGCTAAACTATAAGAGTTAAAAGTGAACTCTCCATCACCGAGTAGCTACCTCCACAGTTATAGTCCCCCGCTCAAGCAGCCGTCAGTCATCTTCCATTCATCTAGAAATGAAACACTGATAATAACTAACTCAGTTCAGCACGGCTGTATCAATGTCTGGTTATACCTCGCTGCTAGAGTTTTAAATGGGATGAGACCGTTGGTCAGCAAACAAACCCTCTTTAGCCGCATCTTACGGCATGCATGGTAGTTGACATGGTAACTATTGTCAGCCTCAGTCGAAGATCTCAGTGCGGTCACGTGACAGTAAATATAACACCGGGCATTCCCGTTCTGACACGTACTTGTGTGGCTGCGTTGACGGGAGTGAATCTTGTCTCTCAGAGAACCAGGCTGTTACCAACCCACCGTTCTTGCTGTCATCTGTTCTGTGATTCAAGACTTCACAAGATTTGCTACAGCTGACTTACTGACACACTGAGTGTATACGGTGAGTAGAGGTGACTTACTGACACACTGAGTGTATACGGTGAGTAGAGGCGACTTACTGACACACAGAGTGTATACAGTGTGTAGAGGTGACTTACTGACACACAGAGTGTATACAGTGTGTAGAGGCGACTTACTGACACACTGAGTGTATACGGTGAGTAGAGGCGACTTACTGACACACAGAGTGTATACAGTGTGTAGAGGTGACTTACTGACACACAGAGTGTATACAGTGTGTAGAGGCGACTTACTGACACACTGAGTGTATACGGTGAGTAGAGGTGACTTACTGACACACAGAGTGTATACGGTGAGTAGAGGCGACTTACTGACACACAGAGTGTATACGGTGAGTAGAGGCGACTTACTGACACACTGAGTGTATACGGTGAGTAAAGGTGACTTACTGACACACAGAGTGTATACGGTAAGTAGAGGTGACTGACTGACACACAGAGTGTATACAGTGTGTAGAGGTGACTGACTGACACACAGAGTGTATACAGTGTGTAGAGGTGACTTACTGACACACTGAGTGTATACGGTGAGTAGAGGTGACTTACTGACACACTGAGTGTATACGGTGAGTAGAGGCGACTTACTGACACACTGATTGTATACGGTAAGTAGAGGTGACTTACTGACACACTGATTGTATACGGTAAGTAGAGGTGACTTACTGACACACTGATTGTATACGGTAAGTAGAGGTGACTTACTGACACACTGAGTGTATACGGTAAGTAGAGGTGACTTACTGACACACTGAGTGTATACGGTGAGTAGAGGTGACTGACACACTGATTGTATACGGTAAGTAGAGGTGACTTACTGACACACTGATTGTATACGGTGAGTAGAGGCGACTTACTGACACACTGATTGTATACGGTAAGTAGAGGCGACTTACTGACACACTGATTGTATACGGTAAGTAGAGGCGACGGTAAGATTGTAGAGTAGAGGCGACTTACTGACACACTGATTGTATACGGTAAGTAGAGGCGACTTACTGACACACTGAGTGTATACTGACTTACGACACACTGATTGTATACGGTAAGTAGAGGTGACTTACTGACACACTGATTGTATACGGTGAGTAGAGGTGACTTACTGACACACTGATTGTATACGGTAAGTAGAGGTGACTTACTGACACACTGATTGTATACGGTAAGTAGAGGCGACTTACTGACACACTGATTGTATACGGTGAGTAGAGGTGACTTACTGACACACTGAGTGTATACGGTGAGTAGAGGTGACTTACTGACACACGGTGATTGACTTATACTGATTGTATACGGTAAGTAGAGGTGACGTACTGACTTACTGACACACTGATTGTATACGGTGAGTAGAGGCGACTTACTGACACACTGATTGTATACGGTAAGTAGAGGCGACTTACTGACACACTGAGTGTATACGGTGAGTAGAGGTGACTTACTGACACACTGAGTGTATACGGTAAGTAGAGGTGACTTACTGACACACTGATTGTATACGGTGAGTAGAGGTGACTTACTGACACACTGATTGTATACGGTAAGTAGAGGTGACTTACTGACACACTGATTGTATACGGTAAGTAGAGAGGTGACTTACTGACACACTGATTGTATACGGTAAGTAGAGAGTGACTTACTGACACACTGATTGTATACGGTAAGTAGAGGTGACTTACTGACACACTGATTGTATGTGATACGGTGAGTAGAGGTGACTTACTGACACACTGATTGTATACGGTGAAGTAGAGGCTGACTTACTGACGACACTGATTGTATACACACTAAGTAGAGGTGACTTACTGACACACTGATTGTATACGGTAAGTAGAGGTGACTTACTGACACACTGATTGTATACGTAGTAGACGGTAAGTAGAGGTGACTTACTGACACACACTGATTGTATACGGTAAGTAGAGGCGAGACACACTGGGACTTACTGAACACACTGATTGTATACGGTAAGTAGAGGTGACTTACTGACACACACTGATTGTATACGGTAAGTAGAGGTGACTTACTGACACACTGATTGTATACGGTAAGTAGAGGTGACTTACTGACACACGATTGTATACGGTAAGTGAGGCGACTTACTGACACACTGATGTATACGGTAAGTAGAGGCGACTTACTGACACACTGATTGTATACGGTAAGTAGAGGCGACTTACTGACACACTGATTGTATACGGTAAGTAGAGGCGACTTACTGACACACTGAGTGTATACGGTAAGTAGAGGCGACTTACTGACACACTGATTGTATACGGTGAGTAGAGGTGACTTACTGACACACTGATTGTATACGGTAAGTAGAGGTGACTTACTGACACACTGATTGTATACGGTGAGTAGAGGTGACTGACTGACACACTGATTGTATACGGTAAGTAGAGGTGACTTACTGACACACTGATTGTATACGGTAAGTAGAGGCGACTGAATGTTTTCAGGTTTGTTGTTCCAGTTTCAGTTTCGTTCATAGTTATCACCATGTAGGAAGTACTTTACACAACGTCGCTCCCATCACTGCCAGCCAGTAAACTCCCTCCCTCCCAGAGTTTTGACATGTATTTTCATCTCCTCTGTCTCCTGTTTTCCTTGTCCCGTCAGCGATATCATGTGTCCACTTGTGTGCTAGTCAACCTCTGCTCCTCCTTTCTACCACTGGCCATTTTTTCTTTGCTTCACCATAACGTTTAATTGCCATCATCTTTATGTTCCATGCTGGGAAGCGTAGCCGATAAAACTGTCAATTATGAGGGAGTTGGGTGAGGTGACACGGGTAGACAGAAACACGAATATATCAGTTCTGCATGAAACAACTACAAATAACACCGACAAGAGAAACTAGGACAAAAACAGTCCAAATTCTAATTGAAAAAACATCCTTTAAAGCTGATTATTTTAGTAATCAACATAGGAAAAAGAGGGATCACAAAACAGAAAAACAGTTAATTGGATAGTCTGACCACCAGACATAAGCGAAACAAGAAAATTGACCCGATCTGTGACTCTGGAGATCGCATGAGAGGGAGTTTAAGATGCCTGAAGTATTTTCAGCTTCGAGACACTTTGCTGGGGTTCAGCCAGACCTTCGGAATGTTCACATCCAGCCTTCTTGAAGAAATCCAAGTTTGTTACCTAGAACATCTCAGTTATCTCCCCATTAAGTTTCTGTAGATCGCATATTTGATTGTATTCGTTGAAACTGGGGCTCAGTATTCTAACCAAGTTCTCTGTACAATGTTCAGCTATTTTAACCAAGTCCCCAATACAGTGTTCAGTATTATAACAAACTCATTAGTACAGTGTTCAGTAATCTAAACAAGTCCCTAGTACAGTGTTCAGTATTTTAAAAAAGTCACCAGTACAGTGTTCAGTTTTCTAACAAAGTCCCCACTACATTGTTCAGTATTTTAACAAAGTCCCCAGTACTGTGTTCTGTATTCTAACCAAGTCCCCTTTACATTGTTCAGTATTCTAACAAAGTCCCTAGTACTGTGTTCTGTATTCTAACAAAGTCCCCAGTACATTGTTCAGTATTATAACAAACTCATTAGTACAGTGTTCAGTAATCTAACCAAGTCCCTAGTACAGTGTTCAGTATTCTAACCAAGTCACCAGTACAGTGTTCAGTGTTTTAACAAAGTCCCTAGTTCAGTGTTCTGTATTCTAACAAAGTCACATGTACAGTGTTCAGTATTCTAAACGAGTCGCCTTTACAATGTTCAGTATTCTAACAAAGTCCCCAGTACTGTGTTCTGTATTCTAACAAAGTTCCCAGTAAAGTGTTCTGCCTTCTAACAAAGTCAGACGTACACTGTTTAGTATTCTAACCAAGTCCCTAGTACAGTGTTCAGTATTCTAACAAAGTCCCTAGAACAATTAGACAAAGACAGTCATTAGATCTTAAGATATAGAACAATTAGACTCAAATAGTCATTAGATCTTTGGATAAAGAACAATTAGACATAGACAGTCATTAGATCTTGGGATATAGAATAATTAGACACAGACAGTCATTAGATCTTGGGATATAGAACAATTAGACACAAACTGTCATTAGATCTTGGGATATAGAACAATTAGACATAGACAGTAATTAGATCTTGGGATATAGAATAATTAGACAGAGACAGTCATTAGATCTTGGGATATAGAACAATTAGACATAGACTGTCGTTAGATCTTGGGATATAGAACAGTTAGACATAGACTGTCATTAGATCTTGGGATATAGAACAATTAGACATAGACATTCATTAGATCTTAGGATATAGAACAATTAGACATAGACAGTTATTAGATCTTGGGATATAGAACAATTAGACATAGACAGTCATTAGATCTTGGGATATAGAACATTTATACACAGACAGTCATTAGATCTTAGGATATAGAACAATTAGACACAGACAGTCATTAGATCTTGGGATATAGAACAATTAGACATAGACAGTCATTAGATCTTGGGATATAGAATAATTAGACACAGACAGTCTTTAGATCTTGGGATATAGAACAATGAGACATAGACTGTCATTAGATTATGGGATATAGAACAATTAGACATAGACAGTCATTAGTTCTTAGGATATAGAACAATTAGACACAGACAGTCATTAGATCTTGGGATTTGGAACATTTAGACATAGTCAGTCATTAGATCTTGGGATATAGAACAATTAGACACAGACAGTTATTAGATTTTGAGACATAGAACAATTAGACACAGACAGTCATTAGATCTTAGGACATAGAAAATTTAGACATAGACAGTCATTAGATCTTGGGACATAGAACATTTAGACATAGACAGTTATTAGATCTTGGGACATAGAACATTTAAACATAGACAGTCATTGGGTCTTGGGACATAGAACATTTATTCATAGATAGTCATTAGATCTTTGGATATAGAACAATTAGACACAGACAGTCGTTAGATCTTGGGACATATTGTGAGAGGCAATCGCCTGGGGAACGTGGTGACAGCTGGCGAGGTTGATGGAAAGAGAGCAAGGGGAAAGCAAAGAGATAAATACCTGGATGGTCTGGCCTGAAGGATGCGGCGATTAATAAAAAAAAAAATCGGAACCGATCTGCGATTAGGATTATCGTGGCATATGGTTTAACATGACAGCCTACGATTACCCACACGGCACATTACGCTGATGATGACACGAACTAGTTTAGTTTTACAACTAGTTTTCTGTAAACTCGTCTTAGTAGCCCCTTACGACATGCATGTTAGGTTACACTGTAACTGTCAGTATTCACTGCCGTCACTAGGCCCCTCTCGACTAACTTCCCATGGGGCAACGCGCGGTCACTGACAGATAGCGCAAGTGAATCAATTCTAGGAATCCCCTTCGGGAATTCCCGCGAAGACTCGTACTTCTGTGGCTGTTGTATCGGACAGGCTTCGTTAATTTTTCTTCAAGAACCGAACAGTCTGCTACTAAACGATCGATCTTGTTGTTCATTGTTTCTAGGTTCAAGACCTCACAAGGTTTGCTTTAGCTTAATGAAATATTTAATCTAAAC
>CAJHNH020002822.1:7500-22500 GCA_905116865.2 Candidula unifasciata
TGCCTTGTTTAATACAGATTTCCTACAGACGGTTCATCGCCTCTGACTCCTGTGTTTTAATTTTTCTAGAACGTGGCGCTTTTATTTTATCTGCTCTGTCCATATTTCTTCCTCCACCAACCACTACGTGTCCTGGTGTTCAGTAAACCTAGTTTCTTAATTCCGGACTTCTGGATGCTGTCAACCCAATCTTGTAAAAGTTTGCCAGATTAGATCTTCTTAAGTATGTTCATTGTGTCTGTCACTATCAGTGCTTGGGTTGCTTTCTGTTCCATCAGCTATACAAGTGCTCCCGTGGCATCTACTTTCTCCATCGTCATGCTAGAAGTTGTTAAACTGAATGCCTGAGATGTTTCTTAAACTGTCATCCCATTTACTTGCGCTATGTATGGCCACCCAGACAGCACCCCACGTTTGCATAGATCATGACGCCACCTTACAAAACAAATTGTTAAGTACATTAAGCGGCAGCCTTTAACCTTTTCTAAAAATTCTCTTTCTAAATATTTGTTAATACATTTTGTTATTTAATATTTATTATTATATGTATTCTCCATTCAGCACATAATATTAGTAATAATAATAATAATAATAATAATAATAATAATAATAATAATAATAATAATAATAATAATAATAATAATAATAAGTAATATTATGCTCTTTACCCAAGATTAGACCCATTGAGAGCACCCCCTCTCTTTACCTAGAAACAATTTAGCATGCGGGGGCCGGGGGGGGGGGAGGGTGGATAACTAGGGTCAGCCACCCTTGATGTTACAACAGAGACCTAATCATGTAAGGCTACTAGATATCACACACACAATTAAGTAATCAGATACTTTCAGCATTTAGAGCAACCTATTGTTACAATCAGTGATACGTGACCCATTTTAAACATTGCCTACAATCATTGATGACAATCATCCCACCATCTTCACCACATCTTTAAAGAGCAACTTCATCAGAAATAAACCAAAAACAAACCCACTAGCACCATATTCACCCACAGCAGTGATGTCACCGGCACCAACTGCAGCACACCACTGTGGCCACCAACAACAACAATATCTTCGTTCAGGCCAACAACAATAGAATAAACAACACAGACAGTCACCCATACACCCGCACACATTTATATATATATATATGTTTGTGTTGCCCATCAAGAGGATGATGATCACTCTTTCTCGTGAAGTATGAGTACGAAGATGTCTGATGAGGCCGATGAGGGCCCGACAAGTTCATGGACATTGAGGACAGGGAGTAACGTTTCCAATTTTGCAGCTCACCATAGAAGATTTTTTTTTTTGAGAGCCTGTGATCTGGCATGCGTGCCACATGACCAGCCCAAACGAATTTGATACTTTACTTCACTTTTTCCTTCCACGTATGCCGCTAAGCGTTGTGGGGAGATGCAAGTTCCTGTCATAAGCAAGGCGGGCAGCATCTGATGTTCTGAGGCCATGCTTTTGGCAGGTTTCGGAGACCCCGTCAATCCACCGTTTCCTTGGTCTTCCTCTTGTCTTATATCCTGAGCTTCTTTGATTGAAAATTTGTGATGTTATTTGATCATTTTTCATCCTGGTTAGATGTCCAAACCATTTCATTCTTTGATGTTCTATGTAGTCTAAACATGGTGTAGTTTTGACAGTGTTTCTAATGTCTATGTTCTTTATCCTGTCTAGTCTTGTCTTATTCGCTGCTTTTCTTAGACATTTCATTTCACAGGCTTCTATTTTTCTTTCATGGGTCTTGTTGATTGTCCATGTCTGGCACTGGTAGCAGAGTGTTGGAATGAAGATGGTGTTTATCAATTGTCTTTTGGTCTTCATGGTTATATCTGGATGTTTAAGCAGAGGTGATAGTTGGTATGTGACAGCATTTGCTTTCTGTATTCTTGTTTCTATCTCTCTTTCCATTCTTCCATCCTCTGTAAATATACTGCCCAAGTATTTGAACTCTTTGGTTTGCTTGATTTTGGCACTTCCAACATTTATATTCAGTGGCCTGTGTGTTCTGCTGATCTTCATAACTTCTGTTTTTTCTGTACTGATTCTCATATTATGTTGTAAACAGCTGTTGTTGAGAGTAGTCAGATGTTCCTGTAGATCATATTCATTTTGATACAGTATGCTTTGATCATCAGCAAAAAGTAATTCGTTTATAGCATACACGTCTGGGTTTGCTTCTACAGTGATCTTATCCATGTATGTTATGAAAAGTAATGGTGACAGTACACATCCTTGTCTGACACCAGTTGTGACTTTGAACCATTCAGAAAGACCACTAGATGTTCTTACTGCACTTTCACTTTTTTCATAGAGGGCTCTGATGTTGTCTAATAATTGACCCTGCACTCCGTAATCGTCAAGAATTCTCCACAGCACATCTCTGTCTACACGGTCGAATGCCTTCTCTTGATCTACAAAGACCACGTTCAGCTCTTTATCGTATTAGAGTGTCTTTTCACAGACTTGTCTTAGTGCAAATATGGCATCAGTGCAACCTCGCCCTTTCCTGAAACCGAATTGTGCTTTTACTCAGTAGAGGTTCAACCTTTGCTCTTGTCCTACCTTCTAAGATCTTTGCATACATTTTCCCCACATGACTTAGTAAAGATATTCCTCTATAAGTTCCACATTCTCTCTTGTTTCCTTTTTTCTTCCAGATAGGTACTACAACTGATCTTTGCCAATCCACTGGTACCTTTCTCTCTGCCCATGCTCTATTGAAAATTCTCTCCAGCCAGGTGATCATAGTGTCCCCTCCAGCCTGGATGACTTCTGTTGTTATTCCGTCGATACCAGCTGCTTTGTGTCTTTTACTTGTTTTGATAACTTTCTCTACTTCATCCCGCAGGATATGTGGTTCTAGATGAACGAATTTGATACTGCATCATTAATGTATATATATATATATACACACACACATCCACACAAATACATACATATACACACAAATAAATGTTTGATCACGCAGTTCGTAGTCACTAGATGACACAAGCAAGGACGGCAGAGAGTATCAGTACTTGCTACGTCTGTAACACTAGATGACAAAGGCAGGGACAGCAAAGTATCAGTACTTGCTACGTCTGTAACACTAGATGACAAAGGCAGGGACAGCGGATAGTATCAGTACTTGCTACGTCTGTAACACTAAATGATAAAAGCAGGGACGGTGGAGAGAATCAGTACTTGCTACGTCAGTGACACTAGATGACAAAGGCAGGGACAGCGGAGAGTATCAGTACTTGCTACGTCTGTGACACTAGATGATAAAAGCAGGGACGGTGGAGAGAATCAGTACTTGCTACGTCAGGGACACTAGATGACAAAGGCAGGGACAGCGGAGAGTATCAGTACTTGCTACGTCTGTAACACTAGATGTCAAAAGCAGTGTGACACTGTTGTATCTTCACATCCCCCAGAAATAGATGTGCCTAATTCGGACAAAGTGTGTTATGGATACAGTTCATAGCTCTCTTGATCGTACGCAATCACACGGACAGTGATGTAACAAGTTATTCCAGATCTGATTGTTTATTTCCACAATATTGTCAGACAAACAGTATGAATCATTTCATTTATGTAACAGTATAACATTCTAGTATCTTATTACTGGCTATTCACATGTCTCTCTATGAGTTCTTTAATCACTGTTCTAGTTAAACTCAAAGTTCAACATATCTTCTAACGAATGTTTTCTCAACTGCCCTCCTAGCGGCTAGGCACTAACTGACTTGTCTCCTCCTTGCTCAGATCCCTTCATCCCCCCGCTCCCTAACTCTCTCCGCGTGGGTTCTCAACCCCCCCCCCCCTCTCACCCTTCATCCACCATGTTATCATCTTCAGTTGGACACGTGCATCCCGCGCTGCTCTCGGGCACTCGTCTACCTCCTTCTCTCTCGTACATCTTTTGGGTCTCCTCATACGTTTTCATCCTACACTGTCAGATGTCATGGTTTTGTTTTGATAACCGTACTCTGTTCAACACTGGTCACCGTGCAGATGTTCCTACGTACTTTCCCAAAGATTAGTTGTTTATCTGTATCGCTGGTCGGGCCAGCTTTCTAATCACCGTTTTCTGTCATGCCAACCAATGATGGATTGGGGGGCCTTGATGCTGGTCTGAAATGTATGCTTTATTCATTTAACCCCTTCGTAACCATATTTCATTACAGCAGGGACTGCAGAGAATTACAGTACTTGCTACGTCTGTGACACTAGATGACAAAAGCAGGGACGGCAGAGAGTATCAGTACTTGCTACGTCTGTGACAGTAGATGACAAAAGCAGGGACGGCAGAGAGTATCAGTACTTGCTACGTCTGTGACACTAGATGAAAAAAGCAGGGACGACAGAGAGTATCAGTACTTGCTACGTCTGTGACACTAGATGACAAAAGCAAGGACGGTGGAGAGTATCAGTACTTGCTACGTCTGTGACAGTAGATGACAAAAGCAGGGACGACAGAGAATATCAGTACTTGCAACGTCTGAGGCACTAGATGACAAAAGCAGGGATGACAGAGAATATCAGTACTTGCTACTATGAAGGCCTTACGTTTTTTTAAATGTTTAAATTACAGTTTTAGAAAAGTCATTGGAAATATATCCAACGTCACAGTCATCCCTGTATTGCCTGCTAAAGTGGCCTGTGTGTAACACATATTTAACGGACCATAGATCGTTGCTGTGGACACAGTTCGGCTGATAAAACAGGCAATGACGCTCGTGTGTTTCCCGTTTTCTCATCCATATAAAACATGCTGGATTCTAAGATATGGCCAAGGAACGTTAGCGGATCAGGTAAGGGAAATATTGTCGCATTAAAATTCTTTTTTTTTCTTTTGTCGTCTCACTGATACCATGTTCTAACCCAGGTTCGTGGTTCTGAATTTGGTTTGCACTTCTCGGGTATCTTGCTGGGTGATGGATTTGTTGAGCTTTTTTCGCTGGTTTCAGCTTCAACATTCATCCGTCTCTTCCTTGGTCTTTCCCCACGCCTTCCTCTCAGATATTTTAATCTGGTTGTATTCTCTCTAGATGGCTGAACTGTTTCATTCTGTGTCTACCAATATAATCCAGACATGGTTTCATTCTTTCTCTCTAATGCTGGTATTCGTAACCCTGTCTCTTCTTGTGTTGTTAGCGACCTTGCGGAGACAGCGCATTTCACATGTAGTTTTTTTCTGTTCTATTGCCCCCTTTATTGTCCATGTTTGGCACTGACAGATACTATTGATCATTTGCTGTTTTGCTGGAAGGGATACATTTGGGTGTCTTGACAGTCGGGCTAGCTAGTAGGTGACAGCATTTGTCTTCTGAACTGTGGCTTCATTCTCTCTATCGAGCTTGGCATTCTCCGTAAATATGCTTCCTAGATACTCTAATTCTATTACTTGCTTGGTTTGTAGTAGCGTTGACATGAACGTTCATGATATTATGTTTCTTGCTTATCCTCATTACCTTAGCTTTCGTTATGTTTGTTATCATATCAAATTTAAATTTTGTGCAGGTTTGATTTAAGGAGTAAATATGGTGTTGTAAATTCTGTTCTTGTTAGTGTATTGGACATTGATCGTCTGCAAAATGAAGTTCTTTGATTGCTTAAATGTTTTTATTTGCCTCCTGTGTATTTTTATTAATTAAGTAATGAATAGCAATATGTAGAGGTTACATCCTTGTATGACACCTGATCAAATGGGAAGCCAGACTTGTCGTTCCTTCTGTAGTTCTTATTGTGCACTGACTATCTTGATAAGAAGCCATGATGTTATCCAACAGTTGATCCTGAATACCATAATTTTTTAGACTGCCAAAATAATTGTTTATCTATTTCCTCCTTATATCTTTCTGACACACACACACACACACACACACACACACACACACTCACACACAGTATCTACAAGAGACCGTCATTGTTCTCTCAGTTTACACTGCCATTTCCATTACTGCTGACTTTCTACAGGTTTCCTTAGGTCGTCGTACCGGGTGCAATCCGGGGAAAGTAAAGGCGGCTGGCGTGATGCTGACCATATCACCCCTCTTGTGCCGACTGGTCTGTAAAAATATAGGTCTAGCCCTATATGCCCTATACGCCTAAAGGCGTGAAAAGGGTCCTTTTCTTACTTACTTACCTTAGGTCGTCGACGTCTACTTTACCGATCTAACCTCCAGTGGGGAGATGTTGCTGCCAACGTGTTAAGAAGCATTCTAGAAACACTTCATCAACACTTAACACGGACACAATACAGTATATATATATATATATATATATATATATATATATATATACCAAGGGAAACCCTACGTAGAACTATCATCAGGGAAGGCTCGCTCATGGGCCACTTAAACATCCAAGACTTACAACGGATTACAACGAACCGCCATGCATGGAGAGTCATGACCTCTGCCCTATGTGCCGCACTCGACACAAGAGGAAAGACTAACTATCTAACTAACTAACTAATATATATATAGTAGTTTCTTTTTATTCTCTCTCTCTTTTAAATAATGCATGTCTGTTCACGCTGGAGGGACTAACTCTCTTTGTATAATTGTCCACGATTGGCTGGATTTACTGAAAACAGTTTGTCTGCTCACACTGGAGAAACTAACTCTCTTTGTATAATTGTCCACGATTGGCTAAATTACTGAAAACAGTTTGTCTGCTCACACTGGAGAAACTAACTCTCTTTGTATAATTGTCCACGATTGGCTGGATTTACTGAAAACAGTTTGTCTGCTCACGCTGAAGGGACTAACTCTCTTTGTATAATTGTCCACGATTGGCTGGATTTACTGAAAACAGTTTGTCTTCTCACGCTGGAAGGACTAACTCTCTTTGTATAATTGTCCACGATTGGCTGGATTTACTGAAAACAGTTTGTCTGCTCACGCTGAAAGGACTAACTCTCTTTGTATAATTGTCCACGATTGGCTGGATTTACTGAAAACAGTTTGTCTGCTCACGCTGGAAGGACTAACTCTCTTTGTATAATTGTCCACGATTGGCTGGATTTACTGAAAATAGTTTTTCTGCTCACGTTGGAAGGACTAACTCTCTTTGTATAATTGTCCACGATTGGCTGGATTTACTGAAAATAGTTTTTCTGCTCACGCTGGAAGGACTAACTCTCTTTGTATAATTGTCCACGATTGGCTGGATTTACTGAAAACAGTTTGTCTGCTCACGCTGAAAGGACTAACTCTCTTTGTATAATTGTCCACGATTGGCTGGATTTACTGAAAACAGTTTGTCTGCTCACGCTGGAAGGACTAACTCTCTTTGTATAATTGTCCACGATTGGCTAGATTTACTGAAAACAGTTTGCCTGCACACACTGGAAGGACTAACTCTCAGTCTACGACTGGCTATATTCACTGAAAACACATCACATTTGGGACCCCAAATATAGCAGTTACACAAATGGACAGTTTGTGTGTGTGGACGGAACAAAAGCAGGACCACAGTAGAGAAAACAGGGGCAAAATCATCGACTACACTTAACCGGAAAGAGGATAACCAACGAGGCAAAACCATCAGGAAACTAACGATAACAGGATCACAATGGTTCACAGACAAGTAGTAGCAGATTATCTACTTGATTAGGGACATAAAACCATCATAATGGCACACATAACCACTCTCTTAGCCAAACACTTGGCGCAAATAAATCAGACCACAAGTATAACCAGAGACTGCTGGAAGCTGCCAGCAGCAGATTGAACGAGATCATGTTTTGGGTTTTATTCTAGGAAGGATATAGACATAGGCATGTTTTTTTCCCAACAAAAAGACAAAAAATATAGAAAGACGGACAGACAGACAGACAGACAGACAGACTGGCAGACAGACAGACAGACAGACAGACAGACAGACAGACAGACAGACAGACAGACAGACAGACAGACAGACAGACAGACAGACAGACAGACAGACAGACAGACAGACAGACAGACAGACAGGCAGGCAGACAGACAGACAGACAGACAGACAGACAGACAAACAGACAGACAGGCAGGCTGGCAGGCTGGCAGGCAGATAGATAGATAGATAGATAGATAGATAGATAGATAGATAGATAGATAGATAGATAGATAGATAGATAGATAGATAGATAGATAGATAGATAGATAGATAGATAGATAGATAGATAGATAGATAGATAGATAGATAGATAGATAGATAGATAGATAGATAGATAGATAGATAGATAGATAGATAGATAGATAGATAGATAGATAGATAGATAGATAGATAGATAGATAGATAGATAGATAGATAGATAGATAGATAGATAGATAGATAGATAGATAGATAGATAGATAGATAGATAGATAGATAGATTAGATAGATAGATAGATAGATAGACAGCGAGGCCAGAGATAGACAATTGGTGGACAGACAAACCCAACAGACAAAGAAACAGACAGGCAGAAATATGGATAGAATGATAAAATAACGGGTAGATAAACAGACAGATGCATTTGTTGTTGAAATAAATCTAAAAATAAAAATGATGTGTGATACTTCAAATGAGGCCTCATTTGAAACAAGCCAACTGACCAACACCAGAATCTAAGAAGAGAATGGAATTGACCAGAAACCTTCTAGTGCTCATGTGTATTGGCGTGGCCTGTGTCGTGCACTCGACCGCGCAGATTTGTCCTTACAAGGCAGAGGTGAGACAAGACAACCGTCACGGTTTTCCCATCATTACAACATTGTTGTTGTTGTTGCTCTCTCATCAACGTAGTGATTATCTCCAGCCCTTTTCTAACGATGAATTATAACCTTCTGCTTTCTGTGTGGGTTCCGGGGCCCCATTAAAAGGGGGAAGAGCGTGGAAAGTGGGGGGGGGGGGGGATTATGGTTCTATTGCTCTTTAGAAAGACGGGACATAAAGGCGACTAATTAAGGAATTGTTTAAAAAAGAAAAGAGAGTTTTGGGCTAAAAAGCGCAGATATTACAGCTAAGCTGTAAACCACAACAGGACCTGAACTCACGAATTTCGGATCCGTTTGGACAGTGTGACGAGAGTAACGCCGAGGAAAAGATGGGGGGTATCTCCTGGTAATATTTCCAAAGACAGAACGGGAAAATGCATACCGCCCCATGCAAACTCAGGGACACCATCGCCCATGTCGCCCGACACAGCACACGATGATGGTTGTTATCATTCTTTCCCTGTGTGGGTTTCGGGACCCCAGTTTAAGAGAAAATAAAAAAAAAGACCCACTGCCCCCATAACAAGCGTGTCGTGCAAGTCGACTAATTACGGATGTTTCCTTTGAAGTCGGAGTGCATCTGGCTTAGAGGCGAGGTACCAACAGTCTTCTACAAATAAGGCAGATCTGTAAGACGGATGTGCACACAATACTCAAGTTCTGGAACAAGACCAAAGTCCAGAAGTGAATGAACAACCAGAATTTTCTGCTGAAGTTTACAACCGCTAACAAATAATAATAATAATATAATTAGGATGATGATGATTATGATAATTATAATATAATGGTGATGGTAATGATGATGATGATGATAATAATAATAATAATGAAAAAATGCTCACCTTGACGTATTGGTTACTTTCAGACATGTCAATGCGCTGGTGATTTTGTCGAATGTAGCGGGTTGAGAGACATTCCCCCAGTGATCACAGGAACTAATGTGACCCGCATCAAGACTGCGTCTTTCGTTGTAAGTTTACAACTTTTCTCAACCAAAAGACAGACTCTGAAACAGACAGCTGTCTTGTCTGTATGTCTGATGTCTTAAATGCTATAGAATCCTGTGGGTGGTGGGAGAGAGGGGGGAGGGTGTATTTTAGTTTTCTTACATCGTAGAATTACATCTTGCTCATCACATTCAGCGGCTGTAAACTCCAACTGAGTATACTGGTTGTTCGTCAACTCTTGGACTGTAGTCCTGGTCTAGAATCTAAGTGTTGCATGCATGTCAATTTTACAGATCTGACTCATTTCTGTGAAGACTGTTGGTTTATTGCATCTCAGGCAGATGCACTCCGACTTCGAAGGAATACTCCAAATAGTCGACTTCCGGGTAGCCACTGGGTCAGTTCAAGTTTTTCTCAATAAGAAAAGCACACGATGAGTAAAATTACAAAATGTAGCAGATTTAAAAAAAAAAAAAAAAATAACCCCTGAGAATCTGAAAATCGAAGGAAATTAGAGATATCAAACTTAGAGATTGCCAATATTTTAGGGAGCAAAAGCAAGGAGAACAGTTTAACATAATTAGTCGAACCTATTAAAACGAGCTGTAAGTAAATAAGTAAAGGACCCATGTTCCTCCTCTTCTGACGTACTAGGCATATAGGGCTCAACCTATATTTTATAGATTAATTCGTAATTCGTGTGTAATGTCTTCAACACCACGCCGGCCGTCTTTACTTCCCAGGACTCCACGTGGTATCCATTCAAGAGTAGGTCGATCTGGAAGCCAGGACTATTTTTGAAGAAAAAAAAATGCTCTAACGTCAGAACTCGAACCCATGATCTTATAATCCGCAGGCGAGCGTTTAAACGAGCTGGCTAAGGACGAACACTTGGTTTTCATAACCACAATTCGTATCTCATCAAAGATATATTATTCATAATGCATCTTAAGTTCCCATTTTGCATGATTGTTTTTATTAACAAGAACTCTTGAATTTTCGTTTTTTTTGGAATTCATGTAGTATACAGTACAGTTAAAAAAACATCATCAATGTATTATATGTGACAAACGTGAACACTAAAAACAATAGACAAAATACAACCCGAAACAAGGAAAGCATTCAAGCATCCTAACCACCTTGGGTAAACTGAAAAAAAAAGAGATGGCGGGGGAGGGGGGAGGGAGGGGGGGGGTCTATCGTTTATCTTGTCTCCTTTTTCTTCTCCCAAGTCAATCCCCAATGGAGCATAGGCCCTCAACCAACTATCAACGAACGAGTTGTTGTATCCTTCGCTATTACATGCACCTCACCCCACGTCCTCCCATCTTTTTAACTCTCTAGTTCCCTTCTCCTGTATATTTGGTCTACCTTTATTTATATGCCCCTGTGGGTTCCAGTGCAAAAACATTCTAGTTATATTTCATGAGCTGTGCCTAAGTTTCAAGTTCGTTGATTAAAAGAAAAAATACAACAAATCTGACTATGTTCAACAAACAGCCCCATCCCCTGGTGGGGGTGGGAGGGGGGGTGTGTGGGGGGGGGGGGGGGGCTGTCGGTTATATTGTTATATCTTGCGGTGTTGATGCTATCACCAGACCCTAACATCTTTCCGACCCGCGGACCAACAAGCCACTCGGGCGACGGTGATGGTGAGTTGCTCCCAATCCATTATCACAATTGCCAAAACCACGCCTGTGTCCACCCTTTCAGTGACACTAAACTTTAAATGCCCACACAACCATTTTCTATGATATACTCAGTTGGTTTTCTTCTTCTTCCTCTTTCAGCGTGGCAACATTACAACTGTGACTAAGAACAGCCTGCCACAAGGTCTTCAAGAACTTTACTTCAGCAACCAACCGCTGGTACAAATAGACAATAACTCCTTAGACAACTCCGCCGACAGTCTCTATTTTATTGAGATAACACAAGCAAATTTGACAGCATTGCCTGCTGCGCTTCTCAAATTAACAAATCTGTCTATACTCTACATTGATGGTTCCCCCATACAAAAGCTGGATCTTGCCGTACTACAACACATTGGAATCAAACTGACAGAACTCCATTTGAAAAATGTGGGAATCACTGGAAATGTTGATTGGCTTTCCAACTTTTCTGTGCTTAGAATTCTGGATTTGAGTGAGAACAATCGAATAATTGTTCCGGATACCTTTCTCAGTTCTGTCAGAAGTACACTGAGAGAGCTATCATTGGCAAGCGTCGGGTTGACAGCTTTACCACCAGGGTTGTTATCTCTTGACAACCTAGACAAACTTGACCTGAGTGGAAATAAGATGAACAGTTCGGAGATAAACAAATTATTAGCCATCCCTTCTTTGTCTAAACTCTCATCATTGAGTTTAAATTCAGTCGGGCTAGAACACACTTTTAACTTCTCAAGCTTAAAAAACCTGACCACACTTGACCTTGAAAATAACAACATTTCCAATCCCAATGAAGGGTTGTTACCTCCATCTTTATCCAGCTTATCCCTTGCAGCCAATAATTTAACTTCAATAGCCACTGTTGTCCTTGGCTTGACAAACTTATATCGTTTAGATTTGTCCCACAATCAAATCACAACCATCCCAAATGCAACTTTCGCTAACTTGACCCGACTAACTAAATTGTATTTGAATAACAACCCAATCAAAACCATTTCAGCGAGAGGGTTTTCTGGCCTCGTGTCACTTGACTATTTTTATATCGGGTTCACCAATTTAACGGAAATCCCCGTCGCTCTGAGTGATTTGTCCAATCCTACCCTGCACATTAATATCGAGGGTATCCCCGCATTGTCTTGTCCATGTCAGAGATCCCAGGAACTAGACACCTGGTTCTCCAAACACAACAGCAGTCTTTTCTTTACCGGATATTGCAGCAGTAGCCAGTCACTAGACAGGTATTTCGTACAAGGATGCATCATACCTTCAGAAACGACCACCACAGTGCCCATCTCATCTACAAAAGGAACTGGAAACGCCCCTGTTCTTGAAATCAGTTCATCGTGTACATTTGTTTCCTTACTTTTATTTCTGTCTCAAATATTCGCTGGTCTCTATTAAAAGTTTCTAGCCAATATCCTTTTGTACACGCCATTAAAAACATGTTCACTCAAGTAGATCATCTCATTTTGCGAAAACAGCACCGCACTGACGCAGACCCAGCACTCACACACACTCACTGACACACACACTTTAACGGACATTTACTGACTGATAAAAATTTTAAAAAAAAAGCAAATTACCCTTTTCATGGAATTTTTTCCACGACTTTAGGAGTACTTGGTGTATAGGCCTGTGTAGGAAAGTTGAAAGCCAACAACCGAAGATTACTAAAACTGACACTGAAGGATGTGTGCAATGAGGAGAGAAGATGCAGGTTAGCACCGAGGCAAAACCAGGATCTCCCTTGCCAATAATTATTGTATGACAGTTGAAGCGCGGTCAGAATACACCAATCAAAGGACAGACAGCAGAAGCCTGTTAATCTTTCCGGTAGATTAAACGAGACGACAGACCAGAGAATCTACGGTAGCGGAGAAAGGTCTGGGTGACGGGTGACAGGGATGTTACAAATAGCCCACATTTTGAGAAGGAATGAGACAGAGAGAAAGCAGAGGGGGGGGGGTGAGATAGATAGATAGATAGATGGATAGATAGATAGATAGATAGATAGATAGATAGATAGATAGATAGATAGATAGATAGATAGATAGATAGATAGATAGATAGATAGATAGATAGATAGATAGATAGATAGATAGATAGATAGATAGATAGATAGATAGATAGATAGATAGATAGATAGATAGATAGATAGATAGATAGATAGATAGATAGATAGATAGATAGATAGATAGATAGATAGATAGATAGATAGATAGATAGATAGATAGATAGATAGATAGATAGATAGATAGATAGATAGATAGATAGATAGATAGATAGATAGATAGATAGATAGATAGATAGATAGATAGATAGATAGATAGATAGATAGATAGATAGATAGATAGATAGATAGATAGATAGATAGATAGATAGATAAAGAGAGAGAGAGAGTGAGAGACAGACAAACAGAGAGAGAGAGACAGAGAGAGAGAGAGAGAGAGAGAGAGAGAGAGAGAGAGAGAGAGGACGCGGGCAGACAAACAGCCAGGGGTCAGGTGTTGAGCCGACAGGTCAAGAGGAAGAACTGTAGCTTGTCACTTATAGCTGTTTACTGATGGCCGAGGAGTTTAACCAGATGGCCAAGCGAACTAGGAAATAGTTACTATCAGAATTTATAGAAGTAAATGAGATGTATTTAAAATAAGAACACACATAAGCTCCGTTAGGAGAAAGATATCTTTGCTCAGTGCTGGAACTGTGAAGCAACTAATACCGAAGTGTTCGTCATCATTATGTAAATTAAATTATCATCGTGCTTGAATTGACATTGTTTCGTTCTCAATAAACGATCAAAATTTAAAATAATTTGTTGTATCACATCTTATAACCTGATTCGCCCGACTTTCTAGCGTAGTTGGCTAAACCGGATTGCGCGGAGACCGGGTGACGAACTCCTTGTGGTCCGGGTTTACTCCCGGGGGTAGGCAGAGGGGTCAAGAGTGGCAATGCCTTCATGTTCACTGCACGTCCTGAGTGGCAATGCCATCATGTTCACTGTCACGTCCTGAGTGGCAATGTCATCATGTTCACTGTCATGTCCAGAGTGTCAATGACATCATGTTTACTATCACGTCCAGAGTGTCAATGACATAATGTTCAATGTCACGTCCAGAGTGTCTATGGCAGCATGTTCACTGTCACGCCCCGGGTGTCAATGACATCATGTTCACTGTCACGTACAGAGTGTCAATGACATCATGTTCACTGTCACGTACAGAGTGTCAATGACATCATGTTCACTGTCACGTCCAGAGTGTCAATGACATCATGTTTACAATCGTACCGGTCGCCCCCGGCCTTTTCTTCCAAGAGTGACACCGCCCTGACTGTTCTTTTAAACCCCTTTTTGACGTTTAATATGCCGAAACATTTTAGTGTACATGATATAATACCGTTTACTAACTGGCCCCATTCGATGTCAAGATAGTGGGGATCTCCTGTAGGTCTATGAGACTTTAAAAGATCTCCCTGTAAAAGTTAGGTTCAATAAATCCACATTGTGTCAGTAATACATTTGTGTTTTTTTACTGTCGAAAAAAAAACAAAACAACAACAACAACATGGAGGTGAATTCAAAAAGGGTGAAGAAATAAGAGAAATATCTGGACAACCAGTAGTAACAACAGTTATAGGACAAAG
>CAJHNH020002822.1:27500-50000 GCA_905116865.2 Candidula unifasciata
CTGTCTGCTCCTTATTCTCTGAAACTGTCACTACAGTTTTCCCGTTGAACAAACATGTAGATCTAGATCTTCACTATTGCAACGAAGTTCGTGCACTAGGCGGAGACTGTCTTGTACTATCTAATATATAGGCAGATAGTGGAGTCTACTTTGAAAACTGCTGCTTTGACAATATAAGGTTCTTTCACTTCTCAGTTCCCCTTCTTACGACATGCTTACCATATAACTCTTTTCTCGTCATTTGTTATCGTTATTGTTCTATAAACCACATTTGTGCAGCTTAAAAAAAGTTGTTACTAATCAACAGACTGTCTATGATTCACTTCCTTATGTCGGGAATACACAATTAAAATAGGGTATCCAAGTCTAATAAGGTAGTTATGTGTTATTTTATTCATTATAATGTATGACTTTATTTGTTATTTACTGCTGCTCAATATCCTTGAGATATTTACTGCATGGAAATGTTAAAGAGATTTATGAACAAAAGCACAAACAAAGCCCCGTATACCGACAATAAACTAAGTGCCAGCACAGAGGCGTTACCAGCTGGTGTTGTAGTTTGTGCTACAGTCGATGATGTTTCTGTTTCACATTTGGTATAGAGGTATCGGGAAATGCTGAATCCGTTGCTGCAGTAGCCTAGAATGTTTGTGCCGTCCTGGAGCCAGTTGACTAGTTTAATAGGTTGAGGACAAGGACAATACATTGAGGCGATGTTCGTTAGACTCACTGTTCCGCTAAAATCACCGATTTGTGAAATGTCTCCTATCGCCGAGGGGATTTCTGTCAGGTTTGTGGAGTCCAGGTAAAGACTGGTCAGAGATTTGAGGTCAGTGAAAGCCAGCTCGGGGATGATTGAGATTGGGTTGTTGTCTAATTGTAGATCGACCAATCGCGTTAGGTTCTGGAACGTTGTGTTTGAAACAGAACTCAGGTTATTGTTACTCAAGTACAGGCGAACGAGACCGGGGTTAAAGTTATCTGGGACAATCTCATTTATTTTGTTAAAGCTCAAATCTAGGGTACTCAGATTTACAGGAAGGTTAGAAGTGTTGACGCGTGTGATCTCATTGTGGCTCAGGTCTAAGGAAATCAGGTTAGTCGGGAAAGGTTGCGATTGAATCTCTTTTATCTGGTTAAATCCTAAAAGTAGATATGATAAACTGGAAGGGAAATCTGCAGGGTTAATTTCTGTGATCTGGTTGTAACTCACACTTAGCGAATTCAAACTTGGGGGGAAAGTACCGGGTTCAATCCTGGATATCTGGTTCTTTCCTAGATCTAAAACAAAAAGCCTCGACATATTAACGACACCAGTTGGTACTGAAGAAAGATTATTAGAAACTAGGTACAATCCTGTCACCGATGGTGGCAATAAACCTGTAGTCAGATCTGATATGTTGTTGTTGTTTAAATAAATGACACCCAGATTTGTCAAACTTGAGAAATTAGCTATTTTAGTCAACCCAGCAAAATTGATAGTCAGTTTGTGAAGTTTTGAGCCATACAGGAAGACTGAATCAAATTCATGGATATCCAGGAACTTGTTGCCACTGAGGTCAAGAGATTGTAGGGATGATAAAGATGACAGAGCTTTCGGTACGTGTGTTAGATCAGTATTAACCAGACTTAGGTCTCGTAATGAATTAGACGAAATGAAAGCGTCCTGTGGAATATTTTTAAGGAGTTGCCGTTTAAATTGAGCCCGGTCAGAAAACGAAGGTAAGATATTGCTCTGGGCCAGGCAAGTAAACTGACGTTTTCTAATCTAAGATATGTTAGAGTCATGGTTATGTTCTGAAGCACATCTTCCTGCAATATCCCTATTGGTGTGTTCTCTATGTCCAGCGCGGATAAATTGGTCAGCCTGAGCAATGCGTATGGTAACTGCCGCAGTTTTAAACCTGAGAGGTCTAATTCTGTCAAAGTTGTGGCCGAGTTGATAAATACATCGTCTGCTATCTCGGTAACTGGGTTGCGACTGATTGCAAGAGCCTCAAGACCAGGAGGTAGGCTTCCATTAGGTATGCTCGTTATATTCCCCGTCTAGAAGAGAATAGAAAACATTAACATGACAACATGCTCGTTATATTTCCAGTCTAGAAGATAATAGAAAACATTAATATGACACCATATTCGTTATATTTCCAGTCTAGAAGATAATAGAAAACATTAATATGACAACATACTGGTTATATTTCCAGTCTAGAAGATAATAGAAAACATTAATATGACAACATACTGGTTATATTTCCAGTCTAGAAGAGAATAGAAAACATTAATATGACACCATATTCGTTATATTTCCAGTCTAGAAGATAATAGATAACATTAATATGACAACATACTTGTTATATTTCCAGTCTAGAAGATAATAGAAAACATTAATATGACAACATACTTTAAATATTTCCAGTCTAGAAGAGAATAGAAAGCATTACCATGACAATATACTCGTTATATTCCTAGTCTAGAAAAAAAATAGAAAACATTATTATGACAACATACTCGTTATATTCCCGGCCTAGAAGAGAATCAGAACACAATAACATGACAACATACTCGTTATACTCCAAGCCTAGAGGTGAATCAGAAAACATTAGCATGACAAAACACTTATTGCATTCCCAATCTAGAAGAGAATCAGAACGTAATAACATGACAACATTCTCATTATATTTTAAGCCTAGAGGTGAATCAGAAAACATTAATATTACATCATACTTATTGCATTCACAGTCTAGAAGAGAATCAGAACATAATAACATGACAACATTCTCGTTACATTCCAAGCTTAGAAGTGAATCAGCACATAATAACATGACACCATTCTCGTTATATTCCAAGCTTAGAAGTGAATCAGAACATAATAACATGACACCATTCTCGTTATATTCCAAGCTTAGAAGTGAATCAGCACATAATAACATGACACCATTCTCGTTATATTCCAAGCTTAGAAGTGAATCAGAACATAATAACATGACAACATTCTCGTTACATTCCAAGCTTAGAAGTGAATCAGCACATAATAACATGACACCATTCTCGTTATATTCAAAGCTTAGAAGTGAATCAGAACATAATAACATGACACCATTCTCGTTATATCCAAAGCTTAGAAGTGAATAAGAACATAATAACATGACAACATTCTCGTTATATTCAAAGCTTAGAAGTGAATCAGAAAATAATAATATTCCTCGGAACTTTTTTCAGACTGGTGCCTTCAATGGGCAGCCATTGCCAGCCGGTCTGCAATCACACGGTGGACACACAAGAAGATTGTGCACATATTTTTTTTTTTAATTCGTTGCCTGCACAGAATGCGTTGACATTCACAACTATCAAAAGTACAAATGAATAACTAGCATGGATTCAAAGAAAAAGGAATACAGATTTCAAATATGCTAACTTGTAAACGTTTATATTTACATTTCCCGTTCTGTTCCTGAATTAAACAGACGGTTCGTTTCAATGTGCTTCAGTATGTTTTTAACTAAAATGGGAAACAAACGGTCTAAAGAAAATGAGTACGTAAAAGAGAAACATTAGGAAGAACATTATTAAGAGAATCTAAAACCGTTGGACTGAGCTAAATGTCAGAAACCGAAAGAGTTATATGCAATTGAGCGAAGTGGAGGAATCTAATCTGAGCCGTATCAGACGTTGCGGCTCAGTTCAAGAGGGGCGTACGACAAGGATGTGTGCTGTCACCTGATTTGTTTTCACTATACAGTGAATATATAATGAGATCTTAAATTGATTTGCCCGGAATTGTGGTTGATGGGCACAATATAAACAATATACGTTATGCTGATGACACAGTCTTCATAGCAATAAGTCAGAAAGAACTACAGGAAATGATAGACATTGTGGTGTTAGAAAGTGGAAGAATGGGTCTCAGTTTGAATAATGGGAAGACAGAAGTATGGTGGTATCAAAGAAAAGAATTATTCCTAAATGTGTAATAGAAGTCAATGGTGTTATTTTAGGAGCAGTACAGAAATTTAAGTATCTGGGCACACGGATAACATCAGATGGAAGATGCATAACTGAGATAAGAAACAGAACAGGACAGGCAAAAAATGCGTTTCATTAAATGAAGAACATCTTGTGCAAAATATCTTTGTAACTAAGAGTGATAAAAAGAATTCTTGCTTGCTACATACATCCGGTTTTAGCATATGGCTGTGAATCCTGGACAATCGGTAGGCAGGCCAAACATTTTCTGGAGGCCTCAGAGATGTGGTTTTTACAGAAGAATGCTTACAATACCTTGAACAGCCAAAAAGAGCCAAATTTATCACAGACATCAAAAGGAGACAGTCATCATTTTTCGGCCATGTAATGAGAAGAGGTAAAATAGAACATGTTGTGACCATTGGAAAGATCTGTGGAAGATCTTTTTGGAAGCAACGTATCCAGATCACTGCTAAGAATACGCGAATTGGGAGTAAAGATTGGCACAGCCAAGCATGAGAAGCACATCGGACGCAAACGACATCTTGTTAACCAACATAGGACTGGCACTTTTAACCGCGCGACGCAGATGAATATGTTGAGAGGGGAATCTGAGCGCCTATGGATGTGTCCGGAATGCTGTAAAAAAAATATAACTCACAACTCATAACTCATCTGTGAAAGGAGGGATAGAAGAAGACAACCAGAGAAGATTCTTGACAGTCTTGTTGCATGGCATGGAGGTGTGTCGGCACACGAACTGATGCATGCTGCAGGAAATCGCAGTTTGTGGAGAGGCATGATCGCCTGCGCCAGTCGGCAAGGCACCTGATGATGATGATTAGACGTCTAACGACACACGAAGCATGATGATGATAGTGATGATTATGCATACATATAGCACACCAGCAACACTATCTTTGGACATAACTTATGCTGGGTTGTACTAAGGATAGGAATTACACTCAAAGAATAGTCGCCGCCCACAGAGGAAATAAAGTCACATGATGTATCCTCAAAACTGTAGTCTCCATCACTCAACAAAATACCAGGGCAAAACGGGCCATGTTTAAAAAAAATTAAACTTTTCTGAAAATTTAAAACGGCAGTTAAGCAAACACGGGAAATACACAATCAGGTAAGCTTATACACATACCTAGGTTCACACAAAAAATCGTTAAAAAAAGCATTGAAATAAACAACCTTAATAGGTATATAAAAATGAGCTCTGAAATCATAATAAAATTAATAATAATAATATATTCTATTAAGGTAAAGTAAAGATTCCCTTTCACGCCTTAGACGCATTGGGTATATAGGAAGAGCGCCCTATATTTGAAGGATGGGTAATGTGGTCAGCATTATGCCGGCCGTCTTTACTTTCCCAGGACAGCCATCCTGCGACACCTCATACCATGATAAAAATCCACTCAATATATTCTATTACTTCAACAAAATACATATGTATCTGGAATATAGTGTTTTCTTAGTATAATTAACTATAATTTGATCATAACGGAAGTCTTCACGTGGTTAAGGAGCCCAATTATTGCCTTCTTAACGGCTGAACAGGGTAATCTTTATAACTAAACTAACACATAAACACGGGTAGAGATAAAAAGTACATCAGCCATAACCTTGTGACTCGCTCAAAGAATGAGCACTGTATTTACCTGCTGTATGTAAACAGATATATTTTTTTAGTTCATTTCTATAAACGCATCTTTTGTTAATTAATTTCTGTCATTATACCTTTCATATGTCCAGCGTTGGCGCGATTCTTGAAATAAAAATTTCGACATCTTCCACATCATCTCTAATTAATATGCAAAATGTCTTTAGCATTACAGCGAACGACGTCTACACACAAATCATGTCACACATATTATACTCACCTGAATATCTATAACGGTAACATTCATCACCTCGGGGCCCGTGTACAGCCGTGGCATGGACTGCAGGCCAGTGCAGGATATGAAATCATGATGGCAGCGACACAGCTATAGATCAACAGAAAACAGGTAAGTAATGATAATCGTTTTGATGTCCTCCCAGCACTGATATACTGATTTAAGAATATACATCATAGCACACCGGCCATACTCATAGGTGCTCTGTCTCCGGCGGCAAATTTCTTAGGGTGTAGAAGATATAGATATTAAATATTCCCGTAGCCTACTGATTGTGAACTCGTGGTTCTCTCTCCCTCTCATGCGTGCCTGCTTGCTTGATCCACACTTAAGTCCTCGTTCAGACATTCTTGCCTACCTTATTTCATTTAACCTCTTGTATTCCATCAAAATTCGTTCATAAATGGTATTCAAAATGTCTCCTTTGTGCACTAGTAGTGTTTCTGCAGCTTCTTTGTCCACTAGTAGTGTTTCTACAGCTTCTTTGTCAACTAGTAGTGTTTCTGCAGCTCCTTTGTCCACTAGTAGTGTTTTCTGCAGCTCCTTTGTCCACTAGTAGTGTTTCTACAGCTTCTTTGTCAACTAGTAGTGTTTCTGCAGCTCCTTTGTCCACTAGTAGTGTTTCTACAGCTCCTTTGTCCACTAGTAGTGTTTCTGCAGCTCCTTTGTCCACTAGTAGTGTTTCTGCAGCTCCTTTGTCCACTAGTAGTGTTTCTGCAGCTCCTTTGTCCACTAGTAGTGTTTCTGCAGCTCCTTTGTCCACTAGTAGTGTTTCTACAGCTTCTTTGTCACTAGTAGTGTTTCTGCAGCTCCTTTGTCCACTAGTAGTGTTTCTACAGCTCCTTTGTCCACTAGTAGTGTTTCTGCAGCTCCTTTGTCCACTAGTAGTGTCTCTGCAGCTCCTTTGTCCACTAGTAGTGTTTCTGCAGCTTCTTTGTCCACTAGTAGTGTTTCTGCAGCTTCTTTTTCCACTAGTAGTGTTTCTACAGCTTCTTTGTTCACTAGTAGTGCTTCTACAGCTCCTTTGTCCACTAGTAGTGTTTCTGCAGCTTCTTTGTCCACGAGTAGTGTTTCTGCAGCTATCTCTTTTGTAGACACACACACACACAAATCCGTTCTTTCATTTGATCGCACTCCTGCGTGTACCGAACATTATCCTCAACGCGTCCATGAGGTGACTAGAAAAAAAGAAAAAATAAGGAGATGGAAAAAGAGACAAGAAAAAGGAGGAACAAAAGTGAACATATTTTCGTCTGTTTTCTCCTCCTGGCTACAACCCGAAGGTTCGCCCACCCAAATAGCAAATCAAAATGGTAAATCCCAAGTACCCCCTTCAACCTCTGGAGAAGTTATTACGTGGGCAATCAGTTTTGTAAGCGGCAGTTCTTTGAGAGCATGGGATAAATGTTTGGACATGCAAGGAAACTGTTCACGCCAGTGTCACATTGTGCATTAGTAGACTTATTCTTGCATAGACCAATCGTATATGTGGTCGACATTACACTGACCGCCTTTACTTCCCAGGATCATACCTGCTATCCATCTGAGTCCGGGACGACCAAGTTGACTTTTAGTTACCAGATGGTAAAAGTAAATTCAGCCGTTGTGGACTGAGCTCCAGAATTCTTTGTCGGTGAGTCAATCAGACTACCAAAATGCGATGTAATACAGTCATCAGGTACCATCTTCAGAACGTCGGTTTCGTCACGGTATGATAGAAAATCTTTCTTTCTCTAGCCAATTTTCTAACCTTACGTACTTCCAAAGCCAATAAAACTGTATCTTCCACCATGACGTTTAACTTGGCAAAACAACTTTCAGCTATTTGAGACATATGTTGTTTATGTCCATGAAGAAAGTTTCTCTTGTTTTTCCTGATCCAGCTGTTAAATGACTGAGTAAAAGTTCATGACCCACATCCACAAGTAACCATCTGAGAAGATAGGTTAGTTGCGTATCCATTTCAGGACATTGTAGAACCAACCCCAAGAGCTCCTTGCTGTTGTGTGATTTTTCTAGCTGTCGAAACCAACGCAGGGCGCATGCCCCGCCGCTGGGATCCAACCCGGCATTCTGGCATTACGAAGAGAAGATAGACGATGCCAATATTTTAACTAAGACGCACAAGTCGACCTGGCGTAGGAGTAGACGTTAAGATGTTTAGCTCAAAACTCGGATTCTAGCTTATACATCCCTAACGCATTTTATACACGCCAGAAGTTGACATTTAGGTCCCTGTGTGGGTCCCGGGGCCCTATTATAGGGAAAACAAGAATAGACCCACTGCCTACCCTAAAGCATGTCGTAAGAGTCGACTAATTGGGAGCTTCCTTCGAAGTCGGAGTGCATTTGCCTGAGAGGCAAGAAACCAACAGTCTGCATATAAATTAGATCTATTAAGCGAATGCACAAGCAACACTCAGGTTCTGGAACAGGACTGCAGTCCAGAAGTGGATAAACATCCAGAACTTTCCCTCGTGTTTACAGCTGGTGAACTCGATGATAAAGAAGAAGAAGAAGATTTTGTTTTTCAGGCTTGAAAACTTGACTTATACACTGCAATAGTTGATAGATACTGACTAGACAGCTGCAGTCTTCGCAAGTACAGATGTCAGAACACACTTGGATAATAGAGGATCTTAGTGTTCCTAAAGATATCGCATATGGAGATGACGTGACGTTACGGATGTGCAGAGGATATTAGGGTCGGCCTCTACTGAGATGTATCCAGGCGAGGCATGAATGATACAGGTATTTGGGTGGATTTACAGGACAATAATGTCATGGGCTGTATTGCCTGAATGAAAAATAAAGGGGTGGGGGATGTATGAATGGAATGTGCATAAGGAAAAATGATTGCAGCTAACTTTTCAGCTGAACTTCCTCTTCCTTATTCTCCACCTCCTTTTGTTCCTCCTCCTCTTCTTCTTCTTTTTTCTTCTTTTTCTTCTTTATCTTCTTCTTCTTCTTCTTCTTCTTCTTCTTCTTCTTCTTCTTCTTCTTCTTCTTCTTCTTCTTCTTCTTCTTCTTCTTCTTCTTCTTCTTCTTCTTTTTCTTCTTCTTCTTCTTCTTCTTCTTCTTCTTTTTCTTCTTCTGCCGCATTTTTTCGTCTGCCTTTTATTCCAGTGCAGCATAGGCCCTCAGCCAACTGACTTCAAGTCATCCCTTCCTTTGCTTTCGCATGCGACTTACCCCCAAGCTTCCATATCTTTCCAACTTCGTTCTCTGGATCCCTTCCTCGTGTGTTTCTGGCATGCCATTACTACTCTATCTCTGTAGGTGCAGTGCAAAAGACATCTGTTTATTTTATCTTTCGGTGTCCTATCCAACACCAGAACCCTTTCTTCACCTCTTGAATCTCTGTCATTTAGTTGGTTTTACTACAAAGCGTTCATATTGCTTGCCGTAATTTCATACAGTTCACAATTATCAAGTCTAGTATAGATCTAATGTCTATCTACTTACCGTTGTATTGTAGGGGCAGATGGAACATGTTGCCTGTAAGACACATGATGCTCCAGTTAACAGTATAATCAGGCTTGTGGTGGAAAGCTGCATCTTGTTACTTTAGGTGATGTCTGGCTTTGGAATATGTCAATGTATTTTCAAAATAGTAGGTAAGAGAGGCTGAGAAAGACAGAACTGACAAATATTCGGCATTAACTGTTAATTAAAGTAAGATTATTTGTAAGATAATTCTTTTTTAAACTGACAAAATGGGACTGAGAGATAAGCAAACAAAATATATAACGATAGACAAACTAAGTGACCCATCGACAGACATATTGACTGATGGATAGAGGGATAGACAGATGATAGTTGGATGGACGAAATCAAAGATGGCTGGGTGGATGGCTGAATGGGCTGTGGCTGGGTGGTTTGTTAAATGGTGTGTGAATAGATGGTTGCACAGATGATTTGATATATGACTAATTCTACTGGCTCATGTATTGATGGATGTATGGCTAGACCGATTACTGGATCAATGGATTGTATGTGTGTAACTCTGAATGGCTGGATAGTTGGATGCATAGCAGAGTGTATAAAGGAATAAAATTAAGATACAAAATAACAGAAGATACAGGTAGAGAGGTAGATGTTTTAACCAATGAATGAGTAGATAGATGAATGAATGTGCGATTGGTTAAATAGAAGCAGACAGACAGACGAAAAAAAAATCGACAGACACAAAAAACAGAAAGACTGGCATATATAGACAGGCAGACAGATAGACAGACGGACGGACAGACAGACAGGAATATAGATAGATAGATAGATAGATAGATAAATAGATCAACAACAATAGTCGTGGTAGTAGTATATTTAATAGTAATAATAGCACCGTTATATATTACACACCATTGAAAACTTGACATTAATGTATATTAAAACCAGAATCCATGTTGACCGTCAAACACTCACCTTGCTATCTAGAGCTCTGACCAAAAAGTGATTTTTTGCAACAGAAACAAGGCCCTGGTTCTAACTTAAAGAAACTAGGCCTTGGATGCCTCATTGAACGATAAATTTAGTAGACTTCGTCATCGAGGCGTGTAACCATGGCTACGTGTCCACCGTGTCGCCCAAGGGTCGGCTATAGTCTGTTACACAAGTCTTGCCCAACATTAAAAATCTCTAACTCAGTAACAGTTCGGTGTAAGATTGGGACATTTGGCGTGCAACCTGTCATGCCTAGAGTGTTATTGATATCATACCCACTGTCATGACCAAAGTGTTATTGATATCCTACCCACTGTCATGACCAGAGTGTTATTGATATCATGCCTATTGTTATGACCAGAGTGTTATTGATATCATGCCCATTGTTATGACCAGAGTGTTATTGATATCATGCCTATTGTTATGACCAGAGTGTTATTGATATCATGCCTGTTGTCATGACCAGAGTGTTATTGATATCATGACCCTTGTCATGCCCAGAGTGTTATTGATATAATGCCCACTTTCATGCCCAGAGTGTTATTGATATCATGCCTATTGTTATGACCAGAGAGTTATTGATATCATGCCTATTTTCATGACCAGAGTGTTATTGATATAATGCCCACTTTCATGCCCAGAGTGTTATTGATATCATGCCTATTGTTATGACCAGAGTGTTATTGATATCATGCCTATTGTTATGACCAGAGTGTTATTGATATCATGCCTATTGTTATGACCAGAGTGTTATTGATATCATGACCCTTGTCGTGCCCAGAGTGTTATTGAAATCATGCTCGCTTTAGACAACATCCGTATGTGATAAACCTCACTGTCATTACGTCACTCTGGTCACAGACAGCATCCTTATCCCATAAACCTCACTTTAATTATGTAACGCTGGTCAGAGACAACATCCTTATGTGATATATCTCACTGTCATTACGTCATGCTGGTTATAGCCAGCATCCTTGACAAGGCAAAACTTTGAGTTACATTGCACCTGGCAGGTATGGGCGTTACTGGTGCTTTAATTATAACTTCCTTAAAGCTCGAATTTGGTTATCTTGGCTGGCCCTCTTAATCTTCTACCAGGCCAGGCCTGAGATTTTTAAATCTCACGGTGTCAAACCTGTCCCGCGAACTCTCATATCTCCAGTGTCATTGACATCACATTGACTCTTATGCCCAAAGTGTCATTGACATCATGTTCACATTTATGCCCAGAGTGTCACTGACATTATGTTAACTCTCATGCCCAGAGTGTCATTGACATTATGTTAACTCTCATGCCCAAAGCGTCATTGACATTATGTTAACTCTCATGCCCAAAGCGTAATTGACATTATGTTAACTCTCATGCCCATATTGTCATTGACATCATGTTCACTCTCATCCCCAGAGTGTCACCGACATTATTTTCACTGTCATGCCCAAAGTGTCGTTGACATATCCACTCTCATTCTTAGAGTGTCACTATCATTGTGTTCACTCTTATGATCAGAGTGTCAACGATATCTTGTTCACAGTTGTACCGGTCGCCCGCGGCCTCTTCTTCCAAGAGCAGCACCGCCCTGACTGTTCTCTTTAACCCCCGATGACGTTTATCACCTTTTACTAGCCAGCAGCGCTCGACACCCAGATCGTGGAGATCTCATGTTGGTCAATGAGACTTATAAGATCTCCCTGTAACAGTTAAGTTCAATAAATCCATACTGTCTCAGTTGTCGACAAAAAAAAAAAAAAAACCCCCACGGAGATGGATTCAAGAAGATTGAAGAAATGAGAGAAATATTTGGACAGTTATGAGACAAATAAGATGGTGCTGTACTGAACATATCACTAGAAGAAGCGAGAAGAGAATCACCAGACAGGCATTACAATTAGAATTAAAGAGACTGAAAAAGAGAAGACATTCAAAAAAAACTCTTAAACGAAAACAGTGAAAAAAGTCCAAAAATACTGAACTTGTCGCCATCCGTGATGTAGAAAAGATTGCACAGGATATCAAGGACTTGAGGAACTGACAGCCAGGCCTGTGTGACACAAAAGGACATATCAGGACAATGAATGAATGAAACTTCGGCAATGTAACATTGCAGCCTAAAACCAGGCAACAGCCGGTCAATGCTGGATCGACTTAGGAGTCCCAGAAAAGGATCGGCAACTACATAAAACAAATAAGGCTCTATAAAACCATCAGCCAGAAACGCCGGAAATATAGTTTAAGAGGCAGGCTGTGCTTCGCATTGCTACAACACAGAAAATTTGCAAGGCGTGAGTGGCCACACTAAGCACGTATAGAAGTTGGCTTTTTATATATTTTGTTTATTCGTCTGTGGATTAGGCATTGTGAATGCGCTTCCTAATGCCGGGTTCGATCCCGGCTGCGGACTTTGCGCCTTGCGTTGGTTTTGCTAGTGGTATCAAGAAGCCGACCGTTTAGTAAGCAATGGCAAACTACTGGACGTGAATTTGCCTAGAAATACCACAACAGCCAAGAAATGCTGGGGTTGGTTCGGCGACGTCCTGTAAAGGATACGCAACCAACCTTTTATACTCCTATGTTTTTAAAATATTAATTATATGTACTTGCTTTTCAAAAAATAATAAAATAATATTAATAGTAATAGTAAAGGAAACCCCATTGCACGAGTCTCTTATGTACTTTATTGATCTTGATTGGCCCCTTTCCGTCTTTCCAGACGATAGTGTTATATTGTGCCATGAGGAGGCATGGGACTGACAGCCCATGGCGATGGCGAGTGTGACTAGCAAGACCTGCCCGTGTCAAGAAAAGTCTTCCACAATGAGAGCATGAGCATTTCTTTTCAGACGTTCAGCACTCATCCTTTCTGCAGTCATTTCTTCTTTCACTCCCTTCCTGATATGCCCTTTACACACAAGACGGTCCATGGCATTTAGTTCCTGTGAGTCCACCTCAATACATGTATTATTGATGTCCCACTTGCACATATCTTTACACCGTAGTACAGGTCGGCTTCGACATCTTCATCTGTCTTTAATTCACCATAAAGGATGTCCTTAAGGACCCTGCCATCCTCCATTCTCCAGGGGTGACCTTCATTGATCACAATTAGCATATATACACGTTTCAACACAACACAGAAGGCAAATATAGATTTGTTTAATTAGTCCAGAAAAAAAAAATATAAATAAAAATAAAGATCTTGGAGTTTCTGATAAACAGTCTCAAGTAAATAGTTGCATAAATCTGTTTGACAAGATCTTCGTGTGGGTTCTGGGGCCACATTGTGGGAAAAACAAGAATAGAGCCACTACCTACCCAACAAGCATGTCGTAGGGGTGGACTAACTGGGAAAGGAAGGAGGGGGGGGGGGGGCTTCCTTAGAAGTCTGAGTACATCTGTCCGAGGGCTAGGAACAACAAGTTGTCCACATATATGCCAATAAAACGGATGTATACACAAAACTTAGACCTCGGCACAAAGACAAAGTTCTAATGGACGAACACCTAGGACTTTCCGCCGGAGCTTACAGTCAAACAGTGAAGAAGTTAAACAAGAAAATTCACGAGTACAGGATATCATACTCAAAGCAACTTAAACGGTTCATTATAGCATATAACGGAACACTGATTTAAAAAAAAAAAAATAATTGCAAAATTACAATTAAAAAAAAAAAAAAAAATATAGGCCTTGAGAAACCTGTGAAAGCACATTAAAGGACACAAAATATAGAACGTGTTTAAAATTGTTTACAAATGTATACTAGATAATTTATTCAGCAATCCATCCATCCGTTCATTAACCCATTCATCCATGAGAAATGAAGTCGATCCTTTTGACGTTATATTGACATCTTAAGCATGAAATTGCACCAAGCTGGAAGGTGGAAATCTGCAAAGGATTTCAACAAGATAGTTCACCTTCATATAAAGCCTGTGGTGTTGGTAACCATTATTGTCAACAGCCTTGCCTTTTCTGTCCTGTCAGTTATTTCTAATACATACGAGAGTAAGTCAGTAAAGTCACTAATGGTTGCTTGTAAACCAATTAAAAACCGTTTATTTTTACACAAACACTGTTCCTTTTTTCCCCAACATAATTTCCACTAACATTGAGGCACTTATCCCATCCTTTTATCCGTCTTCACAAACATACTGCATAGAACAGCGCGCTGTTTTTTAAACCACATTTTAACTTCAGATTAAACTTCTGCGTCATTCGTGAAATTTCTCCCGCCAAGGTGGGTTTTCAGTGGACCACAAACTATGTTAGCACCCTATTGCAGCTGCTACTGAGTCAACCATTATTCATCTATCACCTCTAATCATCTCCTCTACGCGCAGTGCAGATGCGTCTGTTGCAATTTCAACAGGACGACCAGATCGGACTCCATCAACAATCGTAGAGCGTCCTTGAGAAAAATTATTTACCCAACTATGCACCGCTTTACGGGATAAACATGTGTTAGCATAAAGAGGAAGCATTTCCTTATGAATGTCTTTCGCAGGCAGCCCTTAGCCCCCAACCCCCCACCCCCCCCCCCCCCCCCCCCAAAAAAAAAATACGCACAACAGCACGTTGTTCTTTGACGGAACACTTCGTAAGTATAGTAGCCATTGTGTTTCTGTGTTGCGCATGCGCACGCAACACCTAGCGCCACCTAACAAAAGGAAACATATAGTTCGATGTTGCTGTCATCTAATGACACCTTTAGAAACCACCAACTACATTATCCTGCCATCCTATAACCATTCGTGACTCACTTATTGTCTTCCCCTCGTATGTTTCTTTCATGCAATGATGCCAAACGTTCCATATAATTTCTCTCCATCTCCGTCTGCTCCTTATTCTCTGAAACTTTCATTCCAGTTTTCCCGTTGAACAAACATGTCGATCTTCACTATTGCAACGAAGTTCGTGCACTAGGCTAAGATTGTCTTGTACTATCAAATGTATATAGGCAGACATTGAAGCCTTTACTTTGAAAACTGCTGCTTTGACTTTCCTGCTTTCACTTCTTCTTCCCCTTCTTACGACATGCTTAACATATATCTCTTTTCGCTTAGTTCGTTATCATTATTGTTCTATAAAACCACATTTGTTCAGTTCCCAAAAATTGTTACTAATTAATTGACTGTATATAATTCAGTTCCTCATATCAGAAATACACACTTGAAATAATGTTTGTATGTCTAATAAGGTAGTTATGCGTTATTTTATTTATTCTTATGTACGACTTTATTTGTTATTTCCTGCTGCCCAATGTCCTGGAGACATTCATTGCATTTAAATGTTAAAGAGATTTATGAACAAAAGCGCAAACAAAGCCCCGTATACCGACAATAAACTAAATCCCAGCACAGAGGCGTTACCAGCTGGTGTTGTAGTTTGTGTTATTGCCGGTGATGTTTCTGTTTCACATTTGGTATAGAGGTATTGGGAAATGCTGAATCCGTTGCTGCAGTAGCCTTGAATGTTTGTGCCGTCCTGGAGCCAGTTGACTAGTTTAATAGGTTGAGGACAAGGACAATACATTGAGGCGATGTTTGTTAGACTCACTGTTCCACTATAATCACCGATTTGTGAAATGTCTCCTATCGCCGAGGGGATTTCTGTCAGGTTTGTGGAGTCCAGATAAAGTTTGGTCACAGATTTGAGGTCAATAAAACCCAGCTCGGGAATGACTGAGATTGGGTTGTTGTCTAAATGTAGTTCGACCAATCGCGTTAGGTTCTGGAACGTTGTGTTTGAAATAGAACTCAAGTTATTGTTACTCAAGTACAGGTGAACGAGACCGGTGTTAAAGTTATCTGGGACAATCTCATTTATTTTGTTAAAGCTCAAATCTAGGGTACTCAGATTTACAGGAAGGTTAGAAGTGTTGACGAGTGTGATCTCATTGTGGCTCAGGTCTAAGGAAATCAGGTTAGTCGGGAAAGGTTGCGATTGAATCTCTTTTATCTGGTTAAATCCTAAAAGTAGATATGATAAACTGGAAGGGAAATCTGCAGGGTTAATTTCTGTGATCTGGTTGTAACTCACACTTAGTGATTTCAAACGTGTGGGGAAACTACCGGATTCAATCCTAGATATCTGGTTGTTTCCTAGGTCTAAAACAGAAAGTCTCGACATGTTAACGACACCAGTTGGTACCGAGGACAGATTATTAGAAACTAGGTACAATCCTGTCAACGATGGTGGCAATAAACCTGTAGTCAGATCTGATATGTTGTTGTTGTTTAAATAAATGACACGCAGATTTGTCAAACTTGAGAGATTAGCTATTTTAGTCAACCCAGCAAAATTGATAGTCAGTTTGTAAAGTTTTGAGAAATACAGGAAGACTGAATCAAATTCATTAACATCAACAAACTTGTTGCCACTGAGGTCAAGAGATTGTAGGGATGATAAAGATGACAGAGCTTTCGGTACGTGTGTTAGATCAGTATTAACCAGACTCAGGTCGTGTAATGAATTAGACGAAATGAAAGCGTCCTCTGGAATATTTTTTAAGGAGTTGCCGTTTAAATTGAGTACAGTCAGAAAACGAAGGTAAGATATTGCTCTGGGCCAGGCAAGTAAACTGACGTTTTCTAATCTAAGATATGTTAGAGTCACGGTTATGTTCTGAAGCACATCTTCCTGCAATATCCCTATCGGTGTGTTCTCTATGTCCAGCGCGGACAAATTGGCCAGCCTGAGCAATGCGTATGGTAACTGCCGCAGTTTTAAACCTGAGAAGGATACTGCTATCAAAGTTGTGGCCGAGTCGACAAATGCATCGTCTGCTATCTCGTTGATTGGGTTGAGGTTTAGTTCTAGAGATGCAAGACTACCAGGTAGGCTTCCGTTAGGTATGCTTGTTATACTCCCTGCCTAGAAGAGAATCAGAAAACGTTAATATGACAGCATTCTAGTTATATTCCAAACCTAGAAGTAAAGGATAAAACATTAATATGAAAACATACTTATTTTATTCCCAGTCTAGAAGAGAATCAGAACACATTAACATGACAACATTCTCGTTAGATTCCAAACCTAGAAGTGGACCAGAAAACAGTAATATTTCTGTAGACGTGTGCCTTCCAGGCTCAGCAATTGTCAGCTGTATAAAAGCACACTGTGTACAAACAAGAACTTGCAAATTAATTTTTATTCAATTTTATTGGTTGCATTTGTGGTTTTCTTCTTTGCGTGCACAGAATGTATTGAATTTTATAACAATCGAAAGTACAAATTAATGACCGGTATGGATTCAAAGCCAAGGGAATACAGATTCGAAATGTGTAAACTTCTAAACATTTATACTTACATTTGACACTCTGTCTGAGAAAACGAGGACGTAAAAAGAGAAGTCTTTAGAAGACTAATATTAGGCGAAGCTAAAACCGTTGAACTGAACTCCATGCCAGAAACAGAAAGTTACATGCAAACAGAGTGAAGTGAAGTAAAGTAAAGTAAAGGACGCTTTCCCCACGCCTTTAGGGGTATAGAGCATTTAGGGCTAGACCTATAGTTTATAAACAGAGTGGAGTGCAGGAAGTGGAGGAATCAAATCCGAAACCTATTAGACGTGTAGCCGGGGGTGGGGGGATTGGGTGGTCGAGGCATAGTGTTCGCCTCGAGTGTTCAATCCCCGGTCAGGGCTGGTATTTTTTTTTTTCACGTGGACTTGAACTTCTATTAATTCCCTCTGGTCTCTGGTAGTGAGATCGGATACCCGTGTGCATTGTTGCGTACGTACAAAATCCCTTGGCAGTTGGAAGTCGAAGAGAGTAGCCTAACGGCGCTCCCTGTGTAAAATTTTGAGTTAAAAATCTACCCAAAGTATTTCAGGATCCTCGCCGTTGCTAGAGAGCCTGTGCACTGTGCTGGGCTTCTTCGGACACAGACTTGAGTTAGAAGAAGAACGGAGCACTTATGGGTTACTACCCGTAAGCCATGATGTTGTTCCGTTGTTCAAAACCTCAAACCTCAAACCTAGACGTCTAACGGTACACGAAGAATGATGATGATAATGATAAGTATGTATAAATAGCACACCTGTCACACTATCTTTGGACATACCTAATGGTGGGTTGTACTAGGGATAAGAATTACACTTAATGAATATTCGCCACCCACAGAAAAAAATGAAGTCACATGGTGTATCCTTAACACTGTAGTCTCCGTCACTCAACAAGAAACAAGGGCAAAACAGGCCATCTTTATAAAACATTACAAGTTAAAAAAAAAAAAAAAAGAATGGAATTATTATCTTAAAAACAACCAATAAAAAGAAACCCTCTCTGAAAATTAAAAACGGCAATCAAGTAAGCACGGGAAAGACACAAAATGGTAAGCTTATACACATAACTAGTTTCACAAAAAAATATCTTTTAAAAAGCATCGAAACCTAAAAACCTTGAAATGTAAATAAAAAGGAGTACTGAAATGATAATAATAATAATAATAATAATAATAATAATAATAATAATAATAATAATAATAATAATATTAATATTAATAATAATAATAATAATTATAAAGTATTCTATTACCTAAACAATATACATATGTATCAGTAATATGGTTTATTTGATTATAACGTAAGTGTTCACATAGCCAAGGATCCCAATTATTGCCTTCCTAAACAAGGATATCTTTATAACTGAACAAACCTACTATAAACACATGTGAAAATAAAAAAATTCATTAAAAAAAAAAAAAAAAGATTTGTGATAAATGTGTACTCAGCTCCACTCTAAGGATCTGAAATCTACACAATGAACAAACAAAAACTTGAACTCCGAATTTAGAGACTAGAGTCTTAAATTGGTACGAGATAAAGTCCTGGGAAGTAAAGGCGACAGGCGTGATGTTGACCTCATCACCCACCAAGTGCCGGTTGGTCTATAAAATATAGGTCAAATAGGTCCTAAATATAGGTCCTAAACGCCCAATACGCATGAAGACGTGAAAAAATGTATTTCGCTTTACCTATAGATGTGAATTTACAGAAGAATATTTTGTGTTTTGGCGAACACGGAAATCAAATGGAGAACGAAAAGAGGGTCCATGAAAGAAATCATACTAGAAACTGTCCAACTATATTTACAGATATAGCAAATACTCTTCATGATCATAATGCAGCGGGTCCACTGCGGTACGTAGCTCTCGTCACGATCTGCCTGAAAGAAACTGTCTCTCACCTGCTCTCCGGCCTCGTGCACTTTCATATCCAAGGAGTCATTTATATCATGAACCAAGTTTTGTGTTGTTCCACCCCTGCTCCTCTTTCCTGGTACAATGCCTTCTGCTATCATTTTCTTCTTCAGTCCGCCGTGATGTTTTATATGGCTAAAATATTTCAGATTTTAATAGGCCAACCACTAAACATTGTTAAAAACTAAAGACGATAACAACTTGAAAACCGTTTTTTTTTTTGGCACATACACTGTCTCTTTATTTTCAACATAATTTCTACCAATATTGATGCACTTGTCCCATAGATTTTCAGTCTTCCCAAACCTGCTGCATAGAACTGCTTGCATTGCTGTCTAAACCACATTTTAACTTCACATTCAACTTCTGCAACACTCGTGAAATGTCTGCCACCAAGGTGGGTGGTTCAGTGGACCAAAACCCATGTGAGCACCCTATTGCAGCTGCCCCTGAGTCAACCGTTACTGGCCTGTCACCCCCAATCATCCCCTCCACCCGCTGCACAAATCCGTCTGTTGCAATCTCAACAGGACGACCAGATCGGTCTTAATCAATAATCGTAGAGCGTCCTTGAGAAAAATTCTTTACCTAGCCATGCACCGCTTTACGGGACAAACACGTGTCAGCATAAATAGGAAGCATTTACTTATGAATGTCCTTTGCAGGCAGCCCTTTTGACCCCCCCCCCACCCCACCAAAAAACGGGCACAGCAGCACGTTATTCTTTGAGGGTACACACCTTAAGTACAGTCGCCATTGTGTTTCTGTGTTGCACATGCGCATGCAACACCTAGCGTCACCTAACGAACAGAAACATAAAGTTCGATGTTTGCTGTCACCAAATGACACCTGCCATCCCATAACCATCCGTGACTTACTTATTGACTTCCCCTCGTATAATATTTGTTAGCTAATCTTCGGTGACGTTAAGATCTTTGAGAATGCTAGAATCTCTTTTCTTCTTTATAAAGACTCTTATACAAATCATGCTAAAGTGATACTCTGAAAGTAGACTACTATACAAATTAGAACTATATCTTCAATAGATGGGTGAATAGCAGTGTGAGCGAGAGTACAACCATAGACTCAGCTGTGGATATCCGTTGCAGCAAACATTATCAAAACGTTTTGTGATTGACTGATTGCCCTTGTTCTAATCCTGGCACTGTCAGGTGACCACATCAACATCATCGGAACTCGTGTATGTCAACAGTCTTTGGTTACTTTCTGCAAGTGTTGTCGGTGTGTTGGGGAATTATCAGGTAAAATAGACTGGCTGGATCGGCACCACTTTGCTGTATACTGACGCATGGCTAGCTAAATGTGGGGGTCCCTTTGGGAGCGATTGAACAGTGCGGAGGAGACACACATGAATCATTACGGTCTGAGCAGAATGGTGCTGCGAGTAGTGACCCGAGCATCTCGCCGACGCTCAACATTTAGGCAAAAGGCGAAAGTGATGTACAATCAGACTGTTACTGGTACCTACGGAACTGGAACTCTGCTCTTGCTGCTGAGGGTGGGGACGGAGCGCTTATGGGAATGTCCCGAGTGCTGTGATGTCGATTCTTGATTCAACATTCTGTCTACACATCATCCATCGTTTACATCTGTCTATTCTGATAGTGTTTTTTCCTCCGCTCGACTTTGCTTGGCTTTCTATACTCTTGTATACTGAAAAGTATGCACCTGCTTCTCTTTCGCTAGATATTTCCTACTGGCACCGCGTACTCCAGCCATAACATTGTGGCTCGCACAGAGAATGCTCACTCTATTCATATGATGTTTTTAAACATTTCTCTTCTTTAGTTAGTCTCTTTAACGCATCTTTTGTTAATTAATTTATTAATTATACTTTTAAATTTGTCTAGCATTTGCGCGATTCTTCAATTAAAAATGTCGACATCTTCCACATAATAATCTCTAACTAATCTGCAAAATGTCTTCAGCATTACAGCAAACGACGTCTACACACAAATTCATGTCACTCATATTAAACTCACCTGAATATCTAGAGCGCTTACATTCATCACCTCGGGGCCCGTGTAGAGTCGTGGCATGGACTGCAGGCCTCTGCAGGTTATAAAATCATCATAGCAGCCACACAGCTATAGATCAACAGAAAACAGGCAAGTAGTGATAGTCGTTTTGCTCCCCAGCATTGATATATTGATTTAAGAATATACATCATAGCACACCGGCCATACCCATAGGTGCTCTGTCTCCGGCTGCAAATATCTCAGGGTGTAGAAGATATAAATGTTAAATATTCCCGTAGCTCTTTGATTATAAACTTGTGCTCACTTCCTCTCATGCGTCCCTCCTTGCTTGATTCACACTTAAGTCCTCGTTCAGACATTCTTACCTACCTTATTTCACTTAACCTCTTGTCTTCCATCAGAATTCGTTCGTAAATGGTATTAAAAATGTCTCCTTTGTTCACTAGTAGTGTTTCTGCAGCTATCTCTTTTGTACACACACACACACACACACACACACACACACACACACACACACACACACACACACACACACACATAAACACACAAATCCGTTCTTTTATTTGCTCGCACTCCCGCGTGTCCCGGACAGTATCCCCAACACGTCGATGAGGTGACTATAAAAACAGAAGGAGGAAGAAAACAGAAGAAGGAGGTGGAAAAAGAGACAAGAAAAATGAGAAAAAGAAGATAACATATTGTCGTTTGTTTTCTCCTCCTGGCTACAGCCCGAAGGTTCGACCACACATATGAGAAATCAAAGGGGTAAATCCCAAGCACCCCCTTCAACCTCTGGAGAAGTTATAATGTGGGCGCTCAGTTGTGTGAACTGCATTTCTTTGAGAGTACGTGTAAATGTTGAGACATGCAAGGAAACTGTTCACGCCAATGTGACATTGTGCCTTGGTAGACTTATTCTTGCATAGACCAATCGTATATGTGGTCGACATTACACTGACCGCCTTTACTTCCCAGGATCATTCCTGGT
>CAJHNH020002822.1:55000-61041 GCA_905116865.2 Candidula unifasciata
CTAAGTGTCGTAATTTTGTCCGCGACACTGAAAGAATGTCACAGTAACATTTCAGTTTAAAGGCCCAATAGGTTGAGCGAATCTCTTATATGCTTTACTAGTCACACTTAGCAAATATACACATACAAACACAACTCAATAGGCAAATATACGCACAAAACACAACACAGAAGTCAAATATACGCATACAAACAAAACACATCAGGAAAAAATATGCGATCAAACACATCATAGTAGGTGTCACAACCCTGTGAGTACAGTCAGTGGCGGAAAGCACCACACCGTAAGGTGTGCGTGTTGAGGTGACGCCCCAGGGTTGACACAAAGGTCAGGGCCGTGACTGGTCAAGTCTGCGCTGTTATTGCACTGCGAAACCAGCGCTCAGGATAAAGCGTTTGGCCACGGCAAGAAAGAGTGAACTGTGTTGTGGACAAACCCGCAACACGATTACCGCTTTTGGGACTGAGCTGGTGAACGGGTCAAGAGACACGAGGTAGAGAGAACAGAGGACATTCGGTGTGCGTCGGTCAGGGAGAGAGGACGTTTAGCAAGACAGTGATAGGATTAGAGTTAGGATATTTCTGTTAGTGACTGGATAGTTTATGTACTGTGTTCTGTTAGAATAGGATAGTTCTTGTGTAGAGTATTTATGTACATGTTCTGTGAGAGAATGGCTAACCTTGGCACTCTGACCCTGTGCTAGACAGAGGCTGTGACAGTTTGGTTGGTCAGTGTGTCAATAGTTAAGAGCGTATCTCGCCGTGCTGTGGTTTGTACACCAGGAGGTTGCTTGTGGGACGTACTGGGAGCGAGGCGACTGTAAAGCTCGTTCGGCCAGAGGGTCCAGGCAATTGGTGGCCACACAGCGGGAAGTCAACTGACTATTGTCTTACCTGTACTTACAATAAAGATTGTAATGTGTGCTCTGTGTGCGTTCGGGTTCAGTGTGTGTTAAAGGTTAGTCTGTCTGTCATAGGCCCAGTTACGAGCCACGGACCAGCAAGGTCACCCAGAGGTCTGTGACAGTAGGCAATTATACCAATACAAACCCAACACAGTAGGCAAATATAAAGATGTTTAATCAGTCTATTCCAGAATATTGTTTAAATAAAAAATAAATATCTTATAGTTTCTAACAAACAGATTCGAGTAAATAGTTTCATATATCTGTTTTTAACAAGAAAAATCACGAACAATAGATGTCATATCCAAAGCAAGCTAAACAGATCATCATCATCATCGTGTAGCAGGTCCTTTGCAGAACGTCGCTCTCATCACAGTCTGCCTGTAAGAAACTCGGTCTCTTGCCAGTTCTCCCGCCTCATGAACTTTCACACTCAAGGAGTCACTTATATCCTGTGCCCATCTTCGTGTCGGTCGGCCTCTCTCCTCCTTCCTGGAACCATGCCTTCTGCTATAATTTTTTTCCAATCCGCCGTGGTGCTTGATGTGACCAAAATATTTCAGCTTTCGAGAAAGGATGCTGTTTATTAGCCAATCTTCCTTGATGTTAAGATCTTTTAAGATGTCAATATTTCTCATCTTCTTTGTCCAAGATATTCTGAGAATCTTAAACAAATCATCATAACAGTTAATAAAACACCGTTTATTTTATTAGTTCGCATGTTGGCACCCCTCCATGCCATGACCAAAAGCGGTCAAGAATTTTCTGTCTTCCCGTGTTTCTCTTTACACAGATATTTCCTGTGGTGACAAAATCTTCCAATTTCTGTCTTCTTATAACATGACCACAAAGTTATGACTCGGTCTTTCTGATGTTTGTGATAAGTTGCCTTTGATCACTAGTCTCCTTCGAAAGATCCATGATCTTTTTAGCTGTCCAGTAAATTCTAAGAATTCTTCTGTAAAACCACACTACCGAGGAGACAAGATATTGATCGCCCTGTGTGTTAATCGCCAAGGTTTCACAGCCTTAGGTTAAAACTGGCTCTATGTAAAAGGTTAGTTGCGTATCCTTTACAGGACGTTGAAGAACTAACCCCAACCGCCCCTGGCTGTTGTGTGGTTTTTCTAGGCAAATTGTTACCTCCAGTAGTCTGCCATTGCTTACTGCACGGTCGGCTTCCTTGATATCACTGTCGAAACCAATGCAAGGCGCATGGCCCCGCAGCTGGGATCTAACCCGGCATCCCGGCATTACGAAGCGCTCGCATCGACTTAGCCACAGAGCCGACGGCTCTATGTAGCATACGATATTTCTTTTCCTAACCTCTGTGCAGAATAAAGAGAATTAAATAGTAGGACAGAATGATTAATGTAGAGCTTTCCGGGAGAAGTTCCAGTGGACCAAGAGGTGAGGAAAAGACGCTGGCGTTGGACAGGACACACGTTAAGAAAACCTGAGAACAAATAACTATAATGTCTTGTCACTGGAACCCACAGGAGCATATAAATCAAGAAAGACGCCCCCTCACCCCCCACCCCCGTCTCTAAAAACGAAAAAAAACCCACATGGAAAAAGGAGCTTGAGTTTTAAAAAAATGTAAAGGTCCCTTTTCCACGCTTTTGGGCATATAGGGCCATACCTTTATTTTTATAGACCAATTGGCACAAAATAGGTGATGTGGTCAGGATCACGCCGGTCGCCTTTACTTCCGGGGACTGCATCCGGTACCCACTCAAGGCTAGGTTGACCTAGGAGTCAAGGTCATTTTTGAAAAAAGTCTGGCTCTGCCAGGGAGCGAGCCTACGACCTTCTGATCCGCGCACCAGCGTCTAGCCGCTACGCCACTGTGAGCTAGAGAGTGAAGTTAAAAAGATGGAAAGGACATAGGGGAAGAGCTGCATGTGATATCGAAGGATTAAACGACTTGTCGAGAGTTGGTCGAGGGCCTTTGCCCCACTTGGGGTAAGTAATGCAGAACAAGAAGAATGACATTGATTTATTGCATAACATTTTCGTCATTTTATAAAATATAGTTTTGTCCTGTCCTATTCTGTTCTATATCTTTATGATACATCTTCCGTCGGATGTTATCCATGTGCCTAGATTCTTAAATTTTCTGTTCTTTTCTTAAAATAAAACCTTCGACTTTTTGTCGTGAAATGATAAGCCCTTACGCATCAGTCTGTAAGACTGGTAACCTAACTTACCTGTAAATCTTCACAAAATTCAAACTTGGACTCGTCCAGAAAGATATAGTCCCTTATATCTATATATATAGGCCTTTATTGGACAACATTATTATGTATACCTTTTCTGGGTACTTTAACTAAACTCCACTTTTAAATCTTTGATATATATTAAGGGAGTTATTTGAGGTTTCGTGGAAACCGATTTACTCCTTGCTCATGTATACTAAGGACTTCTTTCTGTACCAACGCCTGAAGTGTCTAAGTGACGCTATTCTCTCTTGCCGGCTCCAAGCGTCCAGACGTGTCAATCTATGCCTGTATAATTCCAATATTCAAGGCAATCTGGAATGTTTCAGTTTTTGCATTTGCTTGGGTAAGTTAATTATAGTTTACGAGTACCTAAAATGATGTCTGTAAAGTAGTCACTGCTGTAGAGAGATCAGTATCGGCTGTGTGATCACACTTAGTTCGACCGTTCTTGATCGCTAGAGTAGCGGATTCGAACGTAGACCTTCCCCTGTACAGACTAAATAGCTTATGCCCTCTATAACCACCCATACTGGTAAAATTAATACCCTACAAGTGTGTACTTTTTAACTAACTATAGAAATCTGTACATACGAAATGGGGACAGAATTAGGTCAGGACTTTGTCGACCAATGTATGGATTGTGTTTGACCTAGACCAAGGAATGCTAGGGCCGAGTTTTGGGAGAGTGTAAGGATTAAATGTACTGACAGTAAATACTGTGTGTCTGTGTGCAAAGGGAGGGGAGAGAGAGAGTGATATAGGTGTTAGAACACTCTATCTATCTCCCACTATATATCTGACTTGCCTTCTCTTGCACTAAACAGGACAGATGAATATCAGAGACTTGTGTCTCTTGGTCTGGAGAAAACATCTGAGGAATGAAACAGGAGAGCAGGGGGGAGTAAGCAGATGGGGGTGATGACTGATGCTTGTTCTGTCTTTCTGTCAAGATGTTACCCTCTTGGTGATGACTAATTCTGAGTTATTTTCTTGACAGGATAAATCTTTGTAGGAGCTGGCAGAAGTTCACAGTCCAACCAACACCCACCAACCACCAATCAACCCACATTAAATCCAGAAACCACCTACCCACCAGCTAACACCTGTGAAGGGTTCCTGACATCCTCCAACATGGGGAGATTGTACCTCAAACAGCTTACCAGTGCTAGAGCTTAGTGTAGCTCAAAGACAGTGTGTTATTCTACTTGTGATAGAGACTTGCTAAATACCAGTGCAGTATTGTGTCCTCGATGGTGAGGTACTCTCTGACTACTTGATCCAGTGGAGCAGATTTCCCAGAGTCAAAGACAGTCGAATCATCCGGAGCGGAGGGAGACATCATAGACAGGAAGAAGAAGCTAAGTTTGAGGCTTCATGTGCTTTTTTTTTTTACATCACAGCTCTATGTGTCCCAATGATGACATATAGTCACCTCCAGGACCGGCTGTCTGTATAATTTCCTCGGGATCTAGACATTATTGCTGAGATTCCTTCCACTGATAGCTGGGAATTTACTTCATTATATATATAAATCCATAATATACTGATTACATGCATCATCTTTCATGGCTGACTTAGGTTTCTCTATGTCACCTTCTTAAATGTTTAGCAGTTGTGTGTGTATGTATCTTCATTATATGTGTTAACATGGTTATGATAATGACTATCATAACCTGGGGGCTTTCTTTAGTAAGTAGTGGGGGTGTCCAGCCAAGTGTGCCTAGAAATATTGTATTCATATACTGACATATTTTGTAGTGCCAATTCTTGAGTTGCCCTACTCTAGAGATAAGTTGATCGTATATTGGCCACGGGGAATCCCTTAGACCAATACGAGCCAAACGACTCAACATAATTATCTCTGAGTGCTGTTGGTTCTGAAGGAGAAATCCTTACATTAGGCACGCGACAGGAGTGATATGTGACACTTTTATTATACATTGAGTCACTATTCTTTTCTTGCAAATTTCCATTATGTCTCTCTTCCCATTATTTCAACTTTAGTCCACTTTTTACCACCACCGTATCTATCAATTCCTGTAGTTATTTTTCCTTTCTGACCTGTCGCTATCAAGACGGTGTCATCAGCATAACATATATTGTTTATGTTATTGCCATCAAACACAATTTCATAAAATATTACATCTGTGAAAAATTTTTTAAACTATATATTTCTAAAAATTTTTAACATTTGTTATATTTTATTGCCCACAGTCTTGTCTTCCGTGTCGTGTCAATCAATTCTGATACATATATTCTCTCCTGCAATCACGGTAAACTTTCCAAATATGTTCTCTCGATCACCTTTTGTTCCTGTTTCCCTCAAAATTTCCATCCAGTTTTCACATTGAACAAACATTTGGATCTTCGGTGTGGCATCGACGTTCGAGCACTGGGCTGAGATGATCTTACTAGTGTAAGGTCCATGGGCAAATTGTAAAGACTTTTCGTTGAAAACTGCTGCTCCTTTATTTCTTACTCCAGTTTTCTCATTTTAACGACGTGCCCAACAAATATTTCTGATTTGTTCATGGATTATTTTTACTGTCCCATAAAACCGATCTCTGCAGTTCCAAAAATTTTTTCTAATTAACGACGTCCAGTACTTCAGGAATATTTTTTCCCAAAAAATTATGCAAAATTTTTATTGTTTCGTTATTTTTCTTATTTTATGATTTTTTTTTGTTATTTTCTGCTGCTCAGTGGCTTCGACAATTAATTTTACTAAATGTTAAAGAGATGCGATAAAACGCAAAAAAAACCCAAAAGGATAAAAGAATCCCCGCACAGAAGCCTTACCACCGTTTTGTTTTCACGCTATGGATGTTTTCCCTTCACATTAAAAGAGGTATTAAAAAACGGTGAAAAACCGTTTTGCTACAGTAACCTAAATTTTTATAAGGTTTATCCGCTGG
>CAJHNH020002823.1:0-30000 GCA_905116865.2 Candidula unifasciata
GTGGTGGCGCTGTTGTTTTTGGTGGTACTGTTATTATTGGTGGAGCTGCTGTTATTATTGATGGTGATGCTGTTATTATTGGTGGTGGTGGCGCTGTTATTATTGATGGTGATGCTGTTATTATTGATTATGGTGCTGTTATTATTGATGATGGTGCTGTTATTATTGATGATGGTGCTGTTATTATTGATTATGGTGCTGTTATTATTGATTATGGTGCTGTTATTATTGGTGGTGGTGCTGTTATTATTGATGATTGTGCTGTTATTATTGATGGTGGTGCTGTTATTATTGATTATGGTGCTGTTATTATTGGTGGTGGTGCTGTTATTTTTGATGGTGGTGGCGCTGTTGTTTTTGGTGGTACTGTTATTATTGGTGGAGCTGCTGTTATTATTGATGGTGATGCTGTTATTATTGGTGGTGGTGGCGCTGTTATTATTGATGGTGATGCTGTTATTATTGATGGTGGCGCTGTTATTATTGGTGGTGCTGCTGTTATTATTGGTGGTGCTGCTGTTATTATTGGTGGTGGCGCTGTTATTATTGGTGGTGGCGCTGTTATTATTGGTGGTGGTGGCGCTGCGGTTTTTGGTGTTACTGTTGGTGGTGATGCTGTTATTATTAGTGGTGATGGCGCTGCTTTTTTTGGTGGTACGGTTGGTGGTAGTACTGTTATTATTAGTGGTGTTGTTGTTATTATTGATGTTTGTGGCGCTGCGGTTTTTGGTTTTTGGTGTTACGGTTGGTAGTGGTGGTGGTGCTGTTATTATTGATGGTTATTGATGGTTGTAGCGCTGCTTTTTTTTTGTGGTACTGTTGGTGGTGGTGCTTTTGGTAGTGGTGGTGGTGCTGTTATTATTGGTGGTGGTGCTGTTATAATTGGTGATTGTGGTGCTGCTTTGTGTATCGTGCTGTTGGTAGTGGTGATTGTGGTGATGGTGCTGTTGGTGATGATGCTGTTGGTAGAGGTGGTGGTAATTGTGGTGGTGGTACTGTTAGTAGTGGCGGTGGTGCTGTTAGTGGTGGTGGTGGTGCCGCTGTTGGTGGTGGTGGTGGTGGTGGTGGAAACCTGCAAAAGATGAGCACATCCATCACCGAAGCCACCCGAGAAGACAAATACAGAAAACCTCGAGACTGGGCTACAACTGGTATCAGCGAGACGATAAAAGAAAAAGAAGCTAAAATAATGCATTAAGAAGTTGTAAAGAAGGTACATAAGTGATATTTTGTTGCTGTTCAAATGGATGAGACAGCTGACATTTCAAATCTCAACTTACTAAGAAATGTGTCAACTAGTGGTGAGGAATGTGTCAACTAGTGGTGAGGAATGTGTCAACTAGTGGTGAGGTATGTGTCAACTAGTGGTGAGGAATGTGTCAACTAGTGGTGAGGTATGTGTCAACTAGTGGTGAGGTATGTGTCAACTAGTGGTGAGGTACGTGTCAACTAGTGGTGAGGAATGTGTCAACTAGTGGTGAGGTACGTGTCAACTAGTGGTGAGGTATGTGTCAACTAGTGGTGAGGAATGTGTCAATTGTGGTGAGGAATGTGTCAACTAGTGGTGAGGTATGTGTCAACTAGTGGTGAGGTATGTGTCAACTAGTGGTGAGGTATGTGTCAACTAGTGGTGAGGTTTGTGTCAACTAGTGGTGAGGTATGTGTCAACTAGTGGTGAGGTTTGTGTCAACTAGTGGTGAGGTATGTGTCAACTAGTGGTGAGGTATGTGTCAAATAGTGGTGAGGTTTGTGTCAACTAGTGGTGAGGTACGTGTCAACTAGTGGTGAGGAATGTGTCAACTAGTGGTGAGGTACGTGTCAACTAGTGGTGAGGTATGTGTCAACTAGTGGTGAGGTATGTGTCAACTAGTGGTGAGGTACGTGTCAACTAGTGGTGAGGAATGTGTCAACTAGTGGTGAGGTACGTGTCAACTAGTGGTGAGGTATGTGTCAACTAGTGGTGAGGAATGTGTCAACTAGTGGTGATGAATGTGTCAACTAGTGGTGAGGTATGTGTCAACTAGTGGTGAGGTATGTGTCAACTAGTGGTGAGGTATGTGTCAACTAGTGGTGAGGTTTGTGTCAACTAGTGGTGAGGTTTGTGTCAACTAGTGGTGAGGTATGTGTCAACTAGTGGTGAGGTATGTGTCAACTAGTGGTGAGGTTTGTGTCAACTAGTGGTGAGGTACGTGTCAACTAGTGGTGAGGAATGTGTCAACTAGTGGTGAGGTACGTGTCAACTAGTGGTGAGGTGTGTGTCAACTAGTGGTGAGGTATGTGTCAACTAGTGGTGAGGTACGTGTCAACTAGTGGTGAGGTATGTGTCAACTAGTGGTGAGGAATGTGTCAACTAGTGGTGAGGTACGTGTCAACTAGTGGTGAGGTATGTGTCAACTAGTGGTGAGGAATGTGTCAACTAGTGGTGAGGTATGTGTCAACTAGTGGTGAGGTATGTGTCAACTAGTGGTGAGGAATGTGTCAACTAGTGGTGAGGTATGTGTCAACTAGTGGTGAGGAATGTGTCAACTAGTGGTGAGGTACGTGTCAACTAGTGGTGAGGTATGTGTCAACTAGTGGTGAGGAATGTGTCAACTAGTGGTGAGGTACGTGTCAACTAGTGGTGAGGTATGTGTCAACTAGTGGTGAGGTACGTGTCAACTAGTGGTGAGGTATGTGTCAACTAGTGGTGAGGTATGTATCAGCTAGTGGTGAGGTATGTGTCAACTAGTGGTGAGGAATGTGTCAACTAGTGGTAAGGTATGTGTCAACTAGTGGTGAGGAATGTGTCAACTAGTGGTGAGGAATGTGTCAACTAGTGGTGAGGAATGTGTCAACTAGTGGTGAGGAATGTGTCAACTAGTGGTGAGGTATGTTTCAACTAGTGGTGAGGTATGTGTCAACTAGTGGTGAGGTCTGTGTCAACTAGTGGTGAGGTATGTGTCAACTAGTGGTGAGGTATGTGTCAACTAGTTGTGAGGTATGTGTCAACTAGTGGTGAGGTATGTGTCGACTAGTGGTGAGGAATGTGTCAACTAGTGGTGAGGTATGTGTCGACTAGTGGTGAGGAATGTGTCAACTAGTGGTGAGAAATGTGTCAACTAGTGGTGAGGTATGTGTTAACTAGTGGTGAGGTATGTGTCAACTAGTGGAGAGGTATGTGTCAACTAGTGGTGAGGTATGTATCAACTAGTGGTGAGGTATGTGTCAACTAGTGGTGAGGTATGTGTCAACTATTGGTGAGGTCTGCAAAATATGTTTTCGATTCGACAATATAGACAGTTATCATACCACTGCGTTTAGCAGAGCATTTCTTTGCTTACGTAAATGAATTTAAATGTTGATATAAACTTGTGGCTCAGACAAATTAAAAAAAAATACACACATTCGGAAGAAGGTTTTACGTAAATTTGTTTTTGTTTAGGTTCTTACAGTGTTTGTGCGTGTGTTGAGTCTCCTTCTATTACCTATGTGGGGAACATCAGCACTTAAGGAGACATCTGTGTGCGATGGAAGTGATTTTTGACAATAAAGGAGAACACATAAAACGTGTGATAAACCTCAATAAAGGAACATACTGATAATTGCAAACAGACCATTCAACGCTGATTCACAAGTAGAATGATAAACATTGATTATGTATTATGTACGTACGTACGTATGTATGTAAAACTTTGAACAAGTACTGAAGAAAACAGGGTAAATAATTACAGAGCTTGGCTGTTACATTGCTGAGTACAGATGTAAATAGCAGTAAACATTGATAGAGGTTGCATGAGAAATAGCAATTCCATCAATACTGAGTTGCAGAAAAGAATAATCACAATGTATATCTGGAACATAAAACTATATGACCGAAAAACTGAGTCCAAGTCAAACAGATAGAAACGTACAAATCTGAAGGACTGCGACACTGACCTGTTGTGGCATGGCAAGTTGCAGATTGTAATCAAGGGAAGAGGGGAAAAGGATGGCAATATAACACTTTCGACACATGACAGTTGTTGTTGTTTTGTATGTGTTATAACAGAAGGATATGTCAATTTACACTGATAAATCTTGAATCTAATGAATTCTGCTTCTGTGTTACATTCAACGGCTGGAAACTAAGGCGGAAAGTGTTGGTGTTCATCCAAATCTGGATTTTAGTCTTGCTTCAAGACTTGAGTTTTTCGTGTACATACGTTTTACAGATCTTGCAGAATGTAAGAATGCAGAATGCAGAATGTTGGTTTATTGCCTCTCAGGAAGTAGCACTCCATCTTCAAAGGAAGCATCCCTAATTAGTTGAGTTTCACGAAACGTTTCATGGGGTGGGGTGGATGTAAGTGGGTCTACTCCCCTCTCCCCCTCATCAATGGCCACCAGAATCCACATAGGAAGATCTAATAAAGTTAAAATGGCTGTTGGAATGAATGACATTAATTAATGCCAAGGATACAGAGGGATACTATAGCAACAAAACAAGGCACAAGGGGTTAGGAAAATGATATCAAGTAAGGGCGCAACAAACATGTGATTATTTATGTTGTAGTAAAGAAGCTAAGGTTCTGACATACGTTGCAAAATATTGAAAAGAAAATGACATGAAAAGAAATTACATATATTCTTAAAACAATGTCTAAGCTTCGCACAGTATGCGATTAGAATGTTTCACTTTCAAACAGTGCGTGGATTTTTATCATGGTATGGGGCGTCGCAGGTCGACCCAGCCCTAAATGAGTACTAGGATGGCTGTCCTGGGGGAGTAAAGACGCCCGGCGTATTGATGCCCACATTAGCCACCTAGAGCCGATTGGTCTGTAAAAATATGGCTGCTCTTCCAATATTTCCGATGCGCCTAAAGGCGTGAAAAAGGATCTTTACTTTTACTTTCAAACAGTCAACGACAAATACAAGAAGACGTACAGGAAACGTCTACAGCACTGCCGCATTCAATAACCCTGGGGGTCTGACTTACACAGAGAACTAACAATAGGGAACAGTGGTATGACATGAACACACAATTTCAGTACAATGGTGTCTGATCGATTAATCTGGTCATGGTGATGATGATAATTGTGATGCTGAGGGTAATATTTATGTTTAAAACAATGAGATAAGAGTATAAAATACAGACAGAAAAATAAAATTACAGAATTGTCAACATGGACATGAAAAGGAAACCTTGGCTAAAGAAATAGCCACTTAGTAATGCACATTATTGTAATCCCAAAAAATAAAAACACTTTGTTTTCAAAATACATTTATTCTTTTATTTATCGTTATTTTTTATCCAATTAATATGCATCCGCTGTTCTGTGTAAATGTCTCCATGAAAGTCTCCTTGAATTTGTGTAATTTGTGGGTAGTTAGAAAAAGAAGTCTGGAAATCTGAGTGGATGTTCCTCGACGTCAGACATGTCAACCTGCTGTCCATTCTCTGGCCTCTCTTGAAGAAAACGACCCGCATTCTGAGAAGAAAAAAAAATTATCTTTACGTCTTACTGAGACAACAAATATTTCTTTGAGATTAAAAAAAAAAACAAAAAAACAACAACATTGTCATGTTAAAACATTTCTAATAGCCTAGTCATTGTTTGGAGTTTAAGTAGGTAAACGCAATGTGTTATCCCTCTGCTTTTAGAATATGAACTGGTCTTTTCTTTTATTTCACCCCATTTCTTAGAGACTCCGAGATTTCCTAGATAATTCAAGGGAAAGTTTATTAGTATAAAGGTGTTGGGGTGTGAAATAAACACCTAGCCCTAACACACCTTTAATATCGGACTTTCCCGGGAAAAAAATATGGGAGATTAGGTGAAATAAAAGATAAGAACCTGCAAACCTTTATATATTTACAAATCATGGCATAATAATATTCTCTGATCAGTTTACTTAAATAAATGTGGGTGTAAGAGAAACAAAATTAATGTTGTGTAGCAAGTTCACAATCCGCTGTGCAAGCAAACCTTTCACATCCCTTATCATATACAACACTGACGTTGCTTTTGCCAGTTTAGGGGAGTGGGGGGGGGGGGGGGTTACGTTTTTGATTTGTGTGGTCTCAGACAGCTGCTGGAATATCTGACATTTCTAAATATGTTTTTTTATACCAGAAATAGTATTGAATCAATGAAAGGAAATGTGGTGTGTGGTTTAACTTTCTTTTATCTGAAGTAATTATGTAAAACGTTATTACAAGATAAGCTCTCCTCTACAACACAGATCCAAAACTGACATTGAAGTTGTTTAGAATACTCTGTTTTAAAGTATATTTATTTTAGCAAGTTCTGTTCTTCATTTAGAGCTAAAGTCTGTACTGAATGGTCATAAACAATATAGCTCTCTGTTTCGTTTCTCTAATTTTTAAATTTTAAATGTAGCGTTTGACAACAACAAACATAATAAATTTCTGAAACCGTCATGACAGTCAATAAAATAAAAATAAAAAATACAAACAATTTTCTGATGCATCAGAGATGTTTACATAAGAATCCTTTCATTCTACTCTCTGTCCTAGACCTTTCATTATTGTTCTCTCTTAGTCACCAACGTCTAGTCTGACTAAGTCAAAGATATCCAAAATATCCTAAGATATGATTCGGTTTATAAATCAAGTTGTATTTCCTTGCGTTGACTTCTGCTTCCAACTCCCACAATATTCATGTTGTCACGGTCTTCTCAAGACGCTCTTTTTTCAAAAAGTCAATTTTGTTTTTCTAGAAGTCCTGGTATAAACACAACATGATCTTGTGCCGTTTAACCACACTAGGATTGAACTATGAGCGAGTAACACCCGATAACAGAATGTTGAAAATGTATCGGGCGCAAGTCTCAGAAACCCTGTACAACAGTGAGGTTGCTTATATTAGGGCCCCCGACGGTGGTAATGAAATAACTCGAAGTCCAGTCGTGGTGCAACTCTCATATCACACACACGCAAATTGTGTACTATTATGGGACGAGTTTAAAACAGCATTGCCGTGGCTAGCGCTACGTGGTCATGTATGTGAATACCAACTTCTTTTTCTTTTTCTTTACGTTCACCAGCTGTACACTCTGGCGGAAAGTTCTGGTTGCTCGTCCATTACTGAACTGCAGTCCTGCTCCAGAACCTGAGTGTTGCGTGTGCATCAGTTTTACAGATCTCATTCTCTTGAATACAGACTGTTGGTTCCTTGCCTCTCCGGCAGATGCACTCCGACTTCAAAGGAAGCTCCCCAATTAGTCGACTCTTACGACATGCTTTTGGGGAGGCAGTGGGTCTATTCTTGTTTTCCCCACAATGGGGCCCCGGAACCCACACGGGGGTGAATACCAACTGAAATTCTTAATTTTTGTTTTTCTGATCGGTCTATAAAAATACATTTCAATGAAAAGGGTCACATAGAAAAAAAGTTAGCTCAATGCGATCATTAAAAATGTAAAGCTGTCATGAGCGCGCTATTTTAAACGACATATTCAATCAAGTACTTACCGGTACATTAGACTGTTGCTTTGGAGCGTCCAGGATTTCGTCATGTTTTAGAAACGACAAGTTGTGAAGTATCCGAGGACATTCATATTGAGAAATGGAATATGGTCCGTTTATTTCTGGAAGATCTTCGGCATATTCACGTCGTAGAGGGCCCTGATATTGACGTCTTGGGGTTCTGCGGAAATCGCTTTTTGGGGTGTCCTCGTTGACAGATGACTGGTTACTGGACTCGGAGACAAGCAGTGCTGTTGCTATTACTGCTGTTGTTGAATTTAATGTTGAAATGTTTTTAGCATAAACAGAGCTATTTTTTCGCTGAGGGCTGCTTTCTGCAATTGAGCTCAGTTGAAGTTTACCCTGTTTAAGCTCTCTAGTGGCCGATATAGACTCTGTTTCAGTCTCAGGATGTTGTACTGAAGTTGCTGATGGTTCCCTTTTATTCAGAATTAGAGAGTCTGTTTGATGGGAAACTTCCCAAAAATTTTTTAACTGAGAAATAAATGGCTGTGCCTTTGGATTCAAGGTTTCATGCTTTGATGTAGAATTGTTTGCTTTTGACACCGCACGTGGATGTTCAATGGTGTGAAGTGTGTCACCCAGGCAAGAAGCTCCAGTTGAGTAGTTCCTGGACTGAGGGAAGAATTCCTTGGCAGATGGATTCAAACATTCGCATAGGTTTGACTTCGTTGAAAAACCATTCTCTTGAGAATTATCTTTTACAAAATTTTCTGTAATTGCACAACTCTTGTCAGTACATTGCGTTGGCACAAATTTAAAGCTGGTTGAACGTTTTCTAAGTAATTCTTTAAGGGTAGATCTTAATACTTCTGCTCCTGAATATATTTGCTGCCGGTTGTCCTGTGTCTTGTGAATGTTAGATGAACTCGGCGACTCATCTCTGTTCATCGACACAAATGGATTAGCGAATAGATTCAAAGGCCTGAACCTCGATGGCCGTAACTCCGATGACTTGTCATCATTTTGAATATTTGCTTCTGAACTCAGTGTCGCATTCACCACCAGGGGTTTGAATGGGCTAGCAAATGGGTTTAATGTCTGGAATTCTATTGGTTGTTGATATTGATGTAAATAGTCATAACTTTTCATATCTTCGTCCGTGACCTGTTCGATACATTCTTCTAGCCTCATTAGAAAAGTTTTTCCTGGCCCAACTTTGTTGTTTAGACGTAAAGGATGGAATGTTTCTTTGGGGTTTGCCGATACTGAGGTGATTTCTAGATTTGAGTGTCTTTGTTTCGTCAGCGGGATAAACTCATTTGCTCTTGGGTTGAGATTCAGAGACTGTGACTTGTGTATCATGAAAATGTCGTGCCTTTGCTTGGACTGTGGATTAAACTCCTTAACGCTCGGGTCAAGAATCAGAGGTTTCTTTCCCTTGGAGTAGTCATGACACTTTTTCAATTGCGGGATAAACTCATATGCTCTTGGGTTGAGATTCTGTGACTGTGACTTTTGTATCATGAAAATGTCATGCCTTTGCTTGGATTGCGGGATAAACTCATATGCTCTTGGGTTGAGATTCAGAGACTGCGACTTATGTATCATAAAAATGTCATGCCTTTGCTTGGATTGCGGGATAAACTCATTTGCTCTTGGGTTGAGATTCAGAGACTGTGACTTATGTATCATGAAAATGTCGTGCCTTTGCTTGGACTGTGGATTAAACTCCTTCGCACTCGGGTCAAGAATCATAGGATTTCTCTTGCAGGACTCAGAGTGGTCATGACTTTGATTCCACTGTGGGATAAACTCATATGCTCTTGGGTTGAGATTCTGAGACTGCGACTGATGTATCATGAAAATGTCGTGCCTTTGCTTGGACTGTGGATTAAATGTCGTGCCTCCTGGACTCACACTCCTTCAAGACTCGGGTCAAGAATCAGAGGATTTCTCTTGCGGGACTCAGAGTGGTCATGACTTTGTTTCGACTGTGGGATAAACTCATTTGCTCTTGGATTGAGTTTCGGAGACTGCGACTTATGTATCTTTAACAAGGCATACGTTTGTCTGAATTGTGGATTAAATTCTTTAGCACTCGGGTCAAGAATATAAAGCTTCTTCCTGTCATAGCATTGTTTCGATAACGGGATAAACTCCTCGGTGTTAGGGTTTAGTTTAATCTCACCAGCATTGATAACCGATACATTCAGACCTGAATGATTTGTCTTCCAATGGCATTTTCCCATTTCCCGTTGTGACTCACTGAAGCCAAAAACTGAAGGCCGACATCCGTCGTCTGTTGGGTCGTAAAAATTCGTAGACCATCTATGTTGGTAGTCGTATATATGTCCATTCAGTTTCAGGTATGCAGCTGCTGCTCTGTCCAACAGTAAGCCGGCATTTGTAAATTTCATCAGAGAACTCATTTTATTTGACCTGTAAACAAATTGTAACAAAAGAAGTAAATACAATGATAGGTTTAATTTGTTGAAAGTGATTCTTTTGTGATAATAATGTTTAAGTAACAGGGGGTAAGATATACAGCTTTATGTCTCTTTAATTTCGCAATTATATATACAACTATACATCGCTGAGTGGTGCAGGAAGATTTCTCAAATTTCTTGATCTTGGACACATTATTATAGTAAATTGATATACGGGGAAAGGGTTAGGATGAAAACCAATTGTCTCTTTCTTCATACATGCAGACCTTTGAAAGGTAGTTGTTGTATTTCTTAATATAAATTAATATTGAAGCACACATAAATTTAAATTATTAGATGTTTTCTTTCGATGCTTCATCACCCTAACGAAACATATATTTATTAAACTAGGTAGCTTAAGCAGTTCCGTAGTTTGTTTTGTATATTAAATTGTTTCATTTCACATATATATATATATATATATATAAAAAAACTGACTAAAAAAGAAAAAGAACACACACATATATATATATATATATATATATATATATATATATATATATATATATATATATATATATATATATATATGCATGTGTGTTCTTTTTGAGTCAGTTTTTATTCAATTATTATTATTATTATTATTATATAATTAGTGCTAAGTGCGAGAATATTACTATTCTTATTTTTGTGTAACATAAATTATTGCCAGTACGACTAATAATTCCAACATTCCACGACCGAAACCGCTCGCTGCGTGGATTTTTTTTCATGGTATGGAGATCCACCCAGCCTAAAATGGTAACCAGGATGTATGTCCTGGGGAAGTAAAGACCGCCGGCGTGATACTGACCACATAAGTCGCCTCAGCTGTGTAAAGGAGTCTTTACTATATATATATATATATATATATATATATATATATATATATATATATATATATATATACATATATTTTTAAAATTTTGAGTCAGATTTTTTTCTAATATTATCATTATTATGATATAATTAGTGGTATTAGCGAAAATATATAATATTTTTTAATTATTAGTAGTAATAATAGTAGTAGAAGAAGCAGTGGTGAAATCAGCAATTGTAGTAACTGTAGCAATTGTAGCAGCTGTAGTCGCAGCAGCAGAATTAGCAATTCTAGTCGTAGTAGTTTACAGCAACAGTAGTGAAACTAGAGGTAACATTTGTAGAAAATATAACTTGTTAAGTTCTAACATTTAAAGATTTTCTCATTTCAGATAACTGATATTACAAATACTATTTAATATTCCATAAATTGTTAGGCAATTACTAAAACTGTTGCATTCACTTTTGTGAGCTTTGCAAATAAAGTACTTGAATGATTTGAATGTTTGTTATTGAGCTACATTTAATTAGCGAAGGTTATAGATAAAGACTCAGTGTGTTATTACCAGGGCGTGGTGAGTACTTTGACATTTCACATGCATGTAAGATGGTTCATGTTAGTTACCTTGGGTAAAAATCATTGCAAACTATACTTATAGTCCTTCAGCATACACTGTTATTTTTTTAAAGACCCCTTTTTTACCCCTAAAACTGTGAAATGACCAAAGATCAATGTTTGTCTATTTCTTAGTTTATTTGTATGAGCCTCTTTTCTGACCATTTCCAGGCGATTGTTTTTATCCCCTGGATTACTAGGTATCCACAATAGTATTAATTAAAAAGAAATTCTCTCTCTAAATTTTAATTTATTTGTTTGAAAGATTAAACCTTTACAAACATTTTTATTATTATTAATGATAATTATTTTATTAATATTACATTACCAATTATGATTTTTGAAATAAGTGTTTTTGCTGTTGTTTTTATCAATGTTACCATTATTGTTCTGTGTAACATGTGTCTTTTTGTTTTTAAATATAATTATATGATATCTTCGGCAGAAACACGGTAGTGATGATTAATGTTAACACGTAACAGGTCCTTCGTAGAGGGCCGGTCGCATTACGGTCTGCCTAAAGTAATCTCGGTCTCTCGCCAACTTTCCCGCCTCGTGCACTTTTACACACAAGAAGTCACTTATATCCTGTTCTCATCGTTGTGTTGTTCAGCCCCTGCCCCTCCTTCCTGATGACATGCTATTATGTTTTCCCCAATCCGCCGTAGCGCTTGATATGGTCAACACATTTCAGTTTCCGGGCAAATATCGATCGATATATAAATACTGACATCAGCTCCCCCCCCCCCTTCCCCCGCCTCTTCCCGTGTGGGTTCCAGGGCCCTATCATAGGGTCAACAAGAAAAGACTCACCGCCTCCCCAACAAGCATGTCGTAAGAATTGAAAAATTGGGGCTTCCTTCGAATGCGGGTTACATCTGCTTGAAAGACAAAGAACTACCAGTCTGCATACAAATTAGTCAGATCGGTAAAACGAATGTGCACGCTACACTCAGTTTCTAGAACAAGACTCAAGTCCAGAGATGGACGAACAATCAGAACTTTCCGCCGAAGTTTACAGCCAGTGAACGCGAAGAAGAAGACATCAGCTCCAAAATGAGAGAGAGAGAGAGAGAGAGAGAGAGAGAGAGAGAGAGAGAAAGACAGCGAGAAGGAACAAATGTTAGTGTACATACATTTTAGCAATGTAATTCATACAGAACTAGTTATAATATAGACATGTAACGTAATGGACACTGATCGTGATAAATAAGAGTGTAAATGATAATAATAATTTATATTATTGTGTGTGTCACGACTTTCCAACACTGTCTGTCAGACAGTATTCTTGTGAAGGTAATGTTTTATTCTCTTGTCTTTGTTGTAAATACAGTGTGTGCATCAGCTACATTAAATATACTCTTTCTCTCTCCCTTATTCTGTCTCCTGTCTAGTATTTTGCTCATCTCATATCATGGTGATCCACTTGTACTTTGAGGTGACGAGGTGAAGAATAATTTACGTTAAAGTGCCTGTCTGTATGCTTCGTAAATGGGGATTCCCAGGGACTCCTGTTATTTCCTCTGTCCTTCGAATGCACAGTCTGTCTCTTCTTCGCTTCCGCCTGGTCTGTACATCATTAATTGCTGTGATGTACTTTTTGTTGGCATCCACGTTATACATCCAAACCATCTCATTTATCTACTTCGGATTTCCTCGCTTCTGATCTTATCTGTCTCTTTTTTTTTTAAATATGCTAAGAGCCATAAAGAATTTAATTTCAGTTGCACTTGTTCAGTTCCCTTTTTCTGTCCTGGGTTGTTTCTGAGAGTGTTCTGTAAGCTGAATAGTTATTGTTTTTACTATTTTACTGGCGTTTATTTTCATGTTTACATACTTAGATTGAAATCATTTATATGGTCTTGCAGTTCTATTTCTGAAGTAGCTATGCGTACTTAGTCGTCCGCAAATAATAGTCGAATATATAGTAGTACTGTACTAATTTAGTAGGTGAGACTCACAAATAACATCTCTGGTTTCCTTAGGATTCTAGTAAAAATCTGGTAACGCAGCGAACGTTACCTCTGTGCATTCTCAAAATTCTCCCATGATTGTATCAATTTTATCAAACTTAAATCATACATTTTCGCCGGGCATTATCTATTGAGTGAATCTTGGCTATAACACTTGCTTTTGGATCTGGTGGTCTTTAGTTCAAAATCTATATATAAACATATCGATACGGAATTTCGCAAATGAACCCCCCCCCCCCCCCCCCCCCACTAAACAAAAAAAAAAAAAATTTAGCATAAAATTTGTACAAGATGATCCGAGAAGCAAAGGCCACCGACAAATTGCGTGTTCTTTTTAGGACGTTGCAGAACCAACCCCATCATGTTTTAGCTGATTGTAAATTCACTCAGCAATTGTAAGCTTTGGTAACCTAATTTTAAGCTACTGCCATTGCTAACTCAACGGCCGGTTTTCAATACCACTGTCGAGACCAACGCGATGGCGGCCAAATCAGTTAGCTAGGACAAAAGCTGGCATCTTGTAATTATGTAGTATTTGCAACGCTTAAGCCACAGAAGCTTACACAAATGTGAGCACTCACCGCTCTTTTACACAAAATATTGAACTAGCATCGTATATCCAATCGGACTTAAGTTGAAGAAACTGATCATTTACTTTAACACTTTATCCACAATCGGAGACGTTTAGATTTAGTAAAATATCTTGTTTGCATGTAATTCCAGCACCAGTATAAAGAATTATCTGTAATTTATTTGTTATTTATATAGTTTTAGAAAATTATTCGAAATGTAATAATTAAAAAAAAAATAGTTTACCATTTCTTAACCTGGAAACACAGCGTTCAATAAAACTAAACATACATGAATTTATCAAAATGGATCTAAGGAAACACAAATAATACTTACAGTGATATCAGGGGACTGAATCCGAAAAGAACTGTACACTTCTTGTCCAGAAGTAATTCTGAGTACTCAGAACGAATGCTGGTAGCTAGAAGTGAACACAGGTCGCAATTGCTAAACGGCTAAGTGAAGTGAAGCGATGCGAACTGAAGAGGTTTAAATCTTGAACCAAAAGTCCTGTAGATGACTAATCAAAATGTACCAGTTTGCCTTAAATAGAATAAATCGGTGTGGACACCACATAGCTCCACCCACTTTTCAGCGTGTTGGTCATCATGGTTGTCCTTGAAAGTCACATAGCTCCTCCTATTTGTCGGCAGCATAATAACAGCTGACCGTGGATACGACCACCTTTCAACCTCGTCTGCAGGGAGTGTCGATGACCGACAGACCAAGCGATGACCAGGTGATAAGATAAAGACCTTCGCTTCGGTAGGAGTGTGAGCGAAAAGAAGAGAGTGGGGCGAGGGGTGAGGGAGGGGGGGGGGGGAGAATTATGAGGGTACTCATAGGAACAGCAGGAAGTATTCAGGCGTGATGATACAAAGAAAACATTAATGCTCCAACCCCCCCCCCCCAACCGAACCCTTCTCCAACTCACCCTGAACATCAAAAATAGGTGAAGCTGGGCCCTACTTAAATCCCCCATTAAGTAGATTACTGATTATAGAACTATTAACATAGCACTCCTGGCATTTTCATAGGGGCTCCGATATCATCCACGCCTGAGAGTAAAACGACTATCCCACCCTTTCTGTGTTAAGTAATCAAATAGCTTGTGCCCTTGGTGAAATGAATAAAACACAGGCATATTTCGAGTCCGTTAACGTTAAAAATTGTTAATGTTTTTTGCGTATTCATTGCAGGACGTTTTACAACCAAACACAGCCTTTAATTGGGACGTTTTTGTTTTTGTTTTGACTACGTAGTTTTACATTCAATAGCTTACCAGCTTTGAAAACTGTCGAGATTACAATGTAGATCTCCATGATTGTTTTAATGCTGTGCAGATCTTGATGGTTTTTTCGTACAATGCTTATCCTCATAACAATTTTTTTTTTAAATTAAAACAATTTCTCTGATAGTGTCCAGCAGCAGAATTTGTGATCTGTAATGAGGAGTATGTAGTTTCCAGATCATTTGATACATTGATGTTAATAAGTTCCATATCCTTTACAGGATGCTGCAGAACCAACCTAAGCATTTTCTTTGGCTGTTGTGGTTTTCCTATTCAAGTATTACTTTCTGCAGTTTGCCATTGCTTATTAATGGTCAGCTCTCGGTACCACTGTCGAAACCAAAGCAAAATATTTTACTTCCGTAGCTGGAATCGAACCCGGCACCTCGACATTACGGAGCTTGTCACAACGACTAAGCCACAGACGCCGACTTGGTGTATAAATTGAACGTTTATATCATGAACAACAAGCAATCTCCATAGCAACTGGAGAAACATAAGACTAGTTCGAGATGCAAATGGGACAGAGTTGGGGTGAATTCTCTCCCCATACCCATTCAAAATAAATATACAGAAAACATCATGAGAAATATTAAGAAGGAACACACCTGTGACAGTTGTGATTCGCACATAACAGGCATCAAGCCTAGTCAGGAACTTCGCTTGCAGATTACACAATACTCATTTCGAACAGTAACAATTGAATATTACATTTAATCCTTGTAGACCCTCCTCCCCCCCCCCCCCCCCCGTTCACCCCCACCCACAAAGTCGTGGGTTATCTTGCAAAAATAAGAAGAAAATATGGGCTTTTCAGCTAAAAAGCTGAAGAGAAATGCGAAACATAGGAGGATGTGGCAATAGTTGGTTCAAGACCAATGTCTAAATAGGAGGAACAGAAAAAAAAATTAGAATGCTTTATCTCTTATATCTGTCATCACTTCACGGTAGTACTTGTTGTCGCCATTACATGTACTCAGTTTTTTTAAGGTTGAACTGAATATCCGGGAATGGACTTCTTGGGTTGCCATCTATTATACGTCTTAGGAAGTTGCAGGAGTGGTTAAACATTTAGCTGGCAGGCCTGAGGGGAAAAACAGTCAGAGCGCTCCCAGGAAGGATTAGCCGACGAGCCGCATGTGTCATTACCTCACGTATGCTAAACACACAATGAAGTTGTTATCTGTTTCTTGAATGCTCTGAGGGAGGGAAGGATAGTGACACTGCAAGCCCAGCTGTGTAACGACAAACCACCTGGAGACACTCTGACAAGGGGAGATAAATGTTAGATTATTTTTATTAAACGCACGTTTAACCACACCTTTTTATAAGCTGGAGTATGGTAATACAGAGTTCATCCTGCAAATCCAGTGGAAATATCGTTCGAATCTCTATTGATTTATTTTTGGTTTTATTGTTTGTGAAAATAACAATTAACTCATAGAGCTTTGTAAGCTTTACAGCAAGACGCTGACCTGTTTTAAATCTACATCGATGAGAATTTTGTTTGGAAATTTACCTTGTCCAGTGAGAAGTCGCGCAATTTCCACTCCACACTCATGACTGGTCACAGTGTAGTGATGCACTCAGAAACCATGTTGTTGGTCACTAACTGTGGTACTAACACAGTCATGACAGTCGTTTATTAACTTTATCAAGGCAAGCGGTCTTGCAAAAAATACTTTTGTGCAGATTGATTTTACTTGCCTTTTTTTCGGCCTCTTCTGGATTTGCAGTCTGGCTTTTGCCGGGGGCCCTGAAAATAGCCACTGAAAGGGGTTTCTGGGACCTTTCCACGGGTGATCCTCGTACGCATGGTGGCACTATGTGTTTATCGCTTGTGTGATGTCCTGGTGGGGTGCAGCAAGAGAGCGTCTGTATTACTAGGTATCTTCGGCGTCCCCTTTGTGGGATGCAATTTTTCGTAATTTTAAAGCCCCAAGTGATTATGTGGTTTGTTGCCGAGGGCTGCCATATAACCTGACGGTTGAACGCGGTTTCCGGGGTGATCCTCATCCGCATGGTGGCACTTTGTGTGACCGGATGTTTATTGCTCTGTATGATGTCATGGTGGTTTTAAAATTTACTTAATTCTGCATTACAGCCATCTCAAGAGTAAAAATCAATCAGTTACAAATCCCGGTATCCCGGTAGCACAGTTATAATGCTACACCCTTAGGTGTTACGAAGTAACCCATAGTCCAGTGTGGGTGAATTTCCGTCCTTGCTTTCCTTTGTTAAACACCAGAAGACATAATAGGCATACAGTGCTCACATAGGCTTTTGTGGATTGACATTTATTAGAATATCCGGGTGTTGTTTATCTGAAAAAAAATCCTTCATTAAAGTTAGAAACAAATGAATATTATTTATTATGAGAAGCGCTTTTATACTTGGTCTTGCAGTTTATCCCCTCATTGCAAGACAGGCACGGATCGTCTGAAAATAGTGGCTCTGATATTTTTTAGGAGGGTGGGGGTGGGATGGGGGTTAAAGGTTAAAAAGGTTAAAATCGAGAGGATTCACTTTATGGCAGTGTATTACATACATACATCTAGGCCTCTCTTTCTTTCTCTCTCTCTCTCTCTCTCTCTCTCTCTCTCTCTCTCTCTCTCTCTCTACGTATAATAGTAACCTATCTTTCGAGAGCATGGAACAAAGTACGAACTCCGTAGTACCGGTGACGATCCCATGTAACTTCCGTAAGAATTGCACCTGTTAGCTGCTAAAAGAACCCACGACATTCAGAGTCGTGAATTAACCACTTCGCCACAGAGCCGCCAGTGCTCGTTGTGTGAGTGTGTGTGTGTGTGTGTGTGTGTGAGTGTGTGTGTGTTTGTGTGTGCCTGCGTGTGGACCTAATTCTTTCTCTGGAAAATACATTTCTTCATTTGCTGGACTTTCTGGGTATTCGCTCCTTAGCTAAGTGAAAATATTTGAGTCTTCAAGATAATGTGTATATATTATGCCTAAAACACATTAGTTTTTTTTTGTTTTCTTTTTAGGAGTTGATTTAAAAAGAGTAAAATACTAGTAAAACACATTCGGTTTCTTGAGAGTTTTTGTGAAAGGATGAAACATATTTTACCCGGAGACATTTCTGTCAAACTGATATACTGCACGATAAATATCTCCCCAACATACTGTGTACACAATTATTAGGATTATCTTTATTTATCGTTGATTTTGTTTTTCTTTCAACACGCTTCTTTGCCACTCCATTCATTGTTATTTCTTGAGATACAACTATTGCTACTAGCCTAAAGGTTTCTATAAATTTGGAGTCAACCTGACCTTCAGATTCATTCCCGAAAAAATGAGGACTACCAGAACAGGTTTAAGAAATGCCTAATATATTGTATATATATATATATATATATATATATATATATATATATATATATATATATATATATATACACACACACACAGACACACATATATATAGGTCACAAAACAGTGTGCACAAAATATCGCCAATTAAAAGTTGACAATTAATAATCTAATAGACATAAAATGTGTGACACATTGGAAACATGTACAGACAAATATTTATAACGTCAGACAAAACATAAAGTTGTAGGTGCATTAAAACAATAACATCCGAAAAGGAATTATGTGCTGGCTGCTGAAGATGAGACGGGTCACTTATGGAATGTGTCGAATACTGTGGTATCGGTTCCTACCTCAACTAATATTTGTATATATTTATTTCTGGGTTTTCCCTGTGGCAAGGTTTGATCATCTCTGAGATTTCAGGAGTCTTATCCTGCATGGTAGACAGTCATGGTCAATCCTCATGACCCAGGTTTGAGGTTTGCATAGCAGATCAACATCATGGTACACGGGTGTAACCAATAAGTGCTCTGTTTTTCTTCTAACTCAAGTCTGAGTCCGAAGAAGCTCAGCTCAGTGCACAGGCTCTGCAGCACCGGCTATGATCCTAAAATACTTTAGGTAAACTTTTAACTCTAAATTGACGGGGCAGCGCTGTAAGGCTACTCTTTTCGATTTCCAACTGCCAATGGATTTTTTTACGCGCGCAACAATGCACACGGGCTTCTGATCTCACTACCCAGAGACCAGGGGAATTAATAGAAGTCCAAGTCCTCGTGAAAAAATCCAAGCTCCTGACAGGAATTGAACCCGGAACTTGAAGCAATCGGGGCGGACACCATGCCTCGCAACACGCAACCACGTCCAGATGACCGCTTGGACCTAAAAAAAGGTTATAACCGAGACAACACAAATGGCTACACCATAAGAGGGTTAAATTCCGCCATGTGCTAGTAATCAATTGCTAAGTCTATATATATATATATATATATATATATATATATATATATATATATATATATGGACAAAGATTTAAAAGGCCAACCGACCAAGCAACAATTTTCTATCTTTAAATGCCGCTACCAGTTTGGGAATTACCAAACCTAATGATATAACATTACGTAAAGCAAGAATTATTTTAGACTGGTCCTTATTTGGTTAGCTGTTGACGCTTCTATGTTTAATTCGTTGAGGCAGTCAAAACCAAGCCCAACCCTACCCTTAGTCCTCTCTTGCCATATACATGTGGAGCGTTACTGTTCATTGCTTTCTGTGTAAACCCTAGTAAAACATTTGCGAGAAGTAGCAGCAACGACTCATCTCGTGACCTTTCCCTAATACTGTTGTACAATAAAGTGTTATCAAGACGCAAAATCTTCAACAAATAGAAAGATGTGTGACTATGAAAGCCGGAGACAGTCGGAGACAATGTGGCAAGGGGAGATAAATGTTAGATTACGTTGATTAAAGAACAAAGAATAGTAAGCAACTAACCATGCGCGCCGCAAGAGGCAATGAATGGTAGGTTTGGGTTGTGGATTAGGCTACCTCCTCCTGCAAAGAACAATAGCAGCAAAGGCCAACAACCCGTGGACAAGTCAAACTGAGAAACAGGTAATACTCAGCCAACCAAAACAAGTAAGAAAGAAAGAGAGAGAGAGAGAGAGAGAGAGAGAGAGAGAGAGAGAGAGAGAGAGAGAGAGAGAGAGAGAGAGAGAGGATTTGGAGACGGGGTGGAGGGTTGTGTGCTCTTTAAATTGAAATAAAACATTTAAGGATGAGCAAGTTACGATTGTGTGATACTAGATACACCGGGGAACAAGAAGGAAAAAAGGGGGGGGGGGGAGAGGCGGGAGTTGTTAAAATAATAAAAATTGTGTTCAAAGTAATTTGTTCTCAGACCATAGAGAGTATAATTCTCCCCAAGTTGGAAGAGTGTCTCTGATACTTTTAAAACGGACAGAGACAGCACTAACAGGACAAGAAACAGCGATCTGTAGAATAATCAGAGTCTCATTCTGAACACACAAACACCCACACACCTGACACAAGTTAGCATGTCGGTAATAGATGTGACTTATTTATGTGACTTTTCCTTGGTTGCTGGTCCAAGAAAAGCCGTGAGGAGAACGTTGATGACATAAATCAAAAAGTCTGGACAGGATTACATCAATGATATTAAAGTGTCTGCACAGGATAAAATGTTATGAAGCACTAAACTGAGAGCCCTATTAGACACAACTGCACAGCAGGACAAAGATAACGTTGCTGTTTTCTTTTGTTTTCTTTCCATTTTGTGGCTCTCGTTTTCTAACGGGATGAGGCAGCCAACCCCAGCCCCAACCCAACACTTAGTCGCCTCTTACGACATTCCTGGTAGGGTGCAGTATTACCATTCTTTGCTTTCGATGAGGGCCCATGTAGCCAGAGGCAATTTAGTTAATGTAGTCTAACATTTATATTCCCTTTTGCCACAGTGTTTTGGACCAGTTTGCCAGTAGACTTTCATTGCCACATGTCTTTCTGTTTGTTGAAGTTTTCAAGGGTTGATAACTCTGCATTGTACAGCCATATTCGGGAAAGGTCAATTCTGATACTCGACCCATCCTTAAAATAATGAATAAATGAATCAAGAAGTGACATCACAGAACTCGGGACGTTCCCCAACGTGCTCCATCCCCTTCTTCAGTCACCAACTAAGAGCTGAGATGCTAATTGTACCAGCTGTATCATGATAAAAAGTCGTCTCTGTTTCCCTTTCAATCTTGCATATCTCCCAGAAACGCTACTCACCCCTGATGAATTAGTCTTTCAGCGTATGGATTTCCATACATGTAATCCTACAGAGCTTTCACCACATCTGCTTGGGCCTTTAGCTAATATATCAATCTGCTCGTTACGTAGCACATCTGAATATCCTGGGCAGAAAATCTATAATATGGTCTTGATCTGGTTTTATCAAGTGATGCAAGCCACTTGATATCAGGACACCAGTTACAACTTTTATAAGGCATGTTCTGTGAGTCTGTTACATTCACAACATGCCAGACTGTGTGCTGTTATTAAGCCATCTGAAAGCTCATGCCTCCACCTCCATTATCATACTGGATGTAGTGATGTTGTACGCGAAGCTGTGTTTTCAAGTAGTGTCCATTCACCATTAAAAAAAAAAACTTTATAAAAAACCCACTCCCCCTCCCCCCCCCCCAATTTCTCTATTTGGGCATGGGATAATGTTATCAGTCCCAAACTATACGTTAAAGTACCACCATCAACTGTCTGGGGATGCAAGGGTCACTAATAGATCAGACATTCCATTGTAATACACTTTACACACTAATTTAAATATATCTACCTTCATCGTGTCACGTGCTTTCACCGAAGCCTAAACATTCCTCTTCTTCTTCAGCATTCCCAGCCCTTGAGGTTCATTGTTGCAGATATCACCCGCTTCATCCATCTCTCTGGTTGACCTTTTCTTTCCAGTTGATGACACTAAGTGTTTGCAGGTCTGATTGGATATCATTTATCCATCGTCTTCTTGGTCTTCCTCGTGGTCAACGACCATTCATCTTCCTCGTGGATACAGTATTTACTTCACTGTCATCTGAAATTCTTTCAATATGCCCCAACCATTTCAGTCTATTAGCTCTCACGATGCTAGTGATCAGCAGTTTTTTTAAACAGATTATGAATTTAGTTCTTGATTCTCACTCTCCATCTTTGATGACCAAATATTAAGTCTGACAAAATATCGTCGCACACTGCAGAGTCAACCAAGGTCAGATGTTAACATGAAAATAGCAAACTCAAGTTAATTAAAACGTTGACTGGGTCTGTTTTATTGGCTCTGGTTGTCCTAGTCTATGCGACTCCATCACTCTCAGCTAAACAGATTGCCACCTGACAAAACTGTGAAAAAAAAGCACGAAGATTGCAGCACCAGCTACCATCCCCAAGGATACCTATCGCTACCAGAACGGCGCGTCAGTGAGGCCAGCTCGCTAGCTTCAGATTGAGAGGCAAATATACAAGCTGGCCAGTTCCCAGAATTGAATTACTTTACTTACTTTTACTTTACTTTTTCCTTCCACGGATGCCGCTAAGCGTTGTGGGGAGATGCAAGTTCCTGTCATAAGCAAGGCGGGCAGCATCTGATGTTCTGAGGCCATGCTTTTGGCAGGTTTCGGAGACCCCGTCAATCCACAGTTTCCTTGGTCTTCCTCTTGCCTTATATCCTGAGCTTCTTTGGTTGAAAATTTGTGATGTTATTTGGTCATTTTTCATCCTGGTTAGATGTCCAAACCATTTCATTCTTTGATGTTCTATGTAGTCTAAACATGGTGTAGTTTTGACAGTGTTTCTAATGTCTATGTTCTTTATCCTGTCTAGTCTGGTCTTATTCGCTGCTTTTCTTAGACATTTCATTTCACAGGCTTCTATTTTTCTTTCATGGGTCTTGTTGATTGTCCATGTCTGGCACTGGTAGCAGAGTGTTGGAATGAAGATGGTGTTTATCAATTGTCTTTTGAATTACATTGTGAATATATCAAGTTTTTTAAATTTTTATTTTATTTCCGAATTGTCATTGCCCCTAAACCAACACTCAAAGAAATAATGTCGCAGTTTCCTCTTATCTTACGCATTCACATGGACGGTTTGTGATGCTCAACATTGTCCCTGATTTCCATATGTCAGAGCAAGTGAGTGTGATGTAAAGACATAGAGGTGTACGTGTTATTTCCCGTTGATTCCTCGAGGTATAGTTTCCAGAGTTTTGTCGTGACCAATCTTTGGAGAGACTGAGTGAAAAGGAGTGGCTGTAGGTTCTGGTTGCTCGTCCATTACTGAACTGCAGTCCTGCTCCAGAACCTGAGTGTTGCGTGTGCATCAGTTTTACAGATCTCATTCTCTTGAATACAAACTGTTGATTCCTTGCCTCTCCGGCAGATGCGCTCCGACTTCAAAGGAAGCTCCCCAGTTAGTCGACTCTTACGACATGCTTTTTGGGAGGCAGTGGGTCTATTCTTGTTTCCCCCACAATGGGGCCCCGGAACCCACACGGGGGGAGAGTGCACTACAAAGCAGCAGAAAGTTAATATCAAATAAGAAAAGAATGACAGAATAAGAATGGCAAAACAGAAGAAAAGATTGATGACAGATGTAACAAAGCAAACTAAGTCATTGGCCAAATGGCAGAAATACTAAGAAACAAACATGAATCAATAGAAACAAAAAACACTCTATGACACAATCTTCTTGCCAAACTTGTGCTACCAGTGCCAAACTTGGACAGTGACAGAAACAAGATAAAAGAAGAATTACTACAACTGATATGCGATTGCTACGAAGGGCTCTCAATATAACAAAAAAAAAAAGAAAAAAAGTTGTTTGGAACATTTCCTTATAAAATATGGCTTTTTCTGCCACCAGTGTGCTTCAAATGATTGATTGATTGATTTTATTCAAGAACCGACATCACAACATTCGGGGCATTCCCATAAGCGCTCCGTCCTCATCTTCAACAGCAAGCGAAGAGTTCCGATACAAATAGTGCCAGTAGCATTCTGATTAAACGTCCGTCTTGCTTTTCCTTCAGAGCCTCGAGCATCTGCCAGAACCTCCCGTCACTCCCCGCTGCATCAATCTCACCAGACTGTGGTGATCTATCTACTCTTCCGAACTGTACACGCTCTCCTACAATGCACTAACCACGTCAGGCTTATCATGTTTCAGTATTCATGTATCAGTGTGCTTCGAAATGTCCAACTACTTATCCAGATGATCCACTTACGTGTAAAACGATAGTCTGAGACTACATTTTTAACTTTTGGAAAATGTCAGTTTTTGGCAAACCCTACAGTCGTAATTTTTTGGGAAATGTAAGCACCCCTCGGGTTGTAAGCACCTACCCCGGGTTGTGAGCTACCCCCTCTCCCGTGTTGTAAGCACCCCTCGGATGGTAAGCACCTCCTCTCGGGTTGTAAGCACCCTCCTCCTCCTGTGTTGTAAGCACCCCTAGTGTTGTAAGCCACCTCTCCCAGGGATGTAAACACCTATACCGGGCTGTAAACACCTCCTCTCTGGTTGTAAGCACCCCGCCCCGCCCTCTCTCCCGTGTTGTAAGCACTCCTCGTGTTGTAAGCACCCTCTCCCAGGGATGTAAACACCCCCGTGGTTGTAAGCACAGCTCCATACGGGTTGTAAGCACCCCGTCCCCCCTCACCCCGCCATCTAATTATTTTTTTTTTTGTGTGATTTGGATGAAATCTAGTTTGTGTCCAAAAAGAGAAACATAAAATCAAGTTACAATGGTTGGTGAAAGAATAAACACAAAATAAGAGCTCCAAAAAATGTTTAATAAATTCTTATAAAGTTTTGACTGCGTACATTGATGTTGTCTCAGAAGAGATTAGGCATGGGTGGCTAGATAAATGTAGCCGACCATGTATGTCAGTTCCTCTCAAGATGGAACTGACCTGGAGTTGACGTCATGGTTTGGCATCACTTCTTTAAGTAGTGTTACTTTCAGACTTCACCAAATTGAAGTTTTTTTTTTTAAAATAAAAAATAAAAAATGTTTTCCTGAGTTTTTTATTTTTTATTTTCTTAATTATTATGTTTTTGTAATTTTTGTGTGTGTTTTGTTGTTGTTGTAAATGCGATGTTAAAAAATATCAGTTGTAGTGCTTTTACGTCATATCTGATGATACTTCAAGGTGAAACCCTCCTTTCTTCATAAATCTGGTTTATTTGCTCTTTAAACAAATCTGAACATTAGCATTTGGTTAGATTAAGAAAACACACGTTTTTTACTGTTACAGAACATACAAATGAAAACCCCATAAAAGGAGTTACAGTATGAAAAACTTTTAAAGGTGCATATACGGTGTCGCTACGTGCACTCAGGTCAGTACCTAAGAGACAGAACTACACCCTTTCAGTCAATCTGTGGGGAAAATGTAAATGCTATCAGTTATCGGATACATAGCTTTGCCGCGACTGAAAACAGTAAGCTGCCCAGTATTTATCATAGAATAGAACAGCAAGCTGAAGAATAGAAAAAAATTAAATGAGAAATGAGATTATTTGGACAGGAAAAGATGTTGCAAATAAAAACACAAACGAAAGAATACATAATATGAAACACACACACACACACACACACACACACACACACACACACACACACACACACACACACTACAATAGGCAGATAAAATAATTGAAATAAAATTCTTTTTGAACAGACATACAAATATTAAAAAAAAAATTAGAATAATATTCAAATGGAGTAATGTTTAATGTAATTTCTGCCATTGCCGGTCCCAAGCCCGGATGAGAAAAGAGGAGGTTTAGGCCTGGGGCCAGCTATCCCATCGGTTCGTTTTTTTTTTTTTTTTTTTTTTTTACAGAAACTTGCAGGGAGGGATTAGCACAAAATGGAGGGATAGACCGCGAGCCGAATGTGACATATAATAGCACAATATAATGACGGTTTGTGATGGCACCTAGGCTCCGGTGTACGTAAATATCATATAGCCGGAGTACCCAGTTCACGCTTTGAGATCCAAATGTTCGGCGATGAGAATTGCTGTGGCATGTTGGTTGTCGAACTCAAGTGCTCTCTGTAGAAATGGGGTGAGGGTTGAACTCATAGTGCATCCGAAAGAGGTAGGAAAGGGTAAGGGGAAAGGGGGCGGTAGGCCATTCAGTCATTTCTCGTCGTTGTCGTCTTGCTGGATTCTAGCGTGGCCTTTAGCCGGGATAATAGTATCACGTCACCCACCTTTGCTATAATCCCACTAATGGGGTGTTATTGGTGGTTAAGTGTTCAAGTCCTGTCAGTATCGATTTACTTATTTTCCCTAATTGCTGTCAGTCAAATCTTGTTGTGAGCCCTACCGGTCATGTTTATGTTGTATGCATGATGTGGAATGGGATGGTTTTGAGTATGAATTCCCCGAGTATATTGACGCACACAACTATGTGTATGCGTACGTGCACTCGAGCATTCATACACGCAGACAACACTACATGTGTGCACTTCTTTTTTATACTTATCCGTGTATGCATACCCATTTGACATTCCGCACACATGCATACTCTTTCATATGTGTCTACCAATGCCTACATAAATGCACTTACAGTCATGAAAAACGTGTACACCCACACGTAAGGACACTTAAACTTCCATGTCTTGCATGTTATTGTGTGTCGCTATGTCTGTAATATCGTCTGGTGGTGTCACTTTTTAAGTTACGTCCAGTTCCTGGTATGTGAACTGTCCGTTACGTTCTTATCATGTTCTGGTAGATGGTGTGTGTTAATGAAGTTCCGAATGAGGTATACACTTTTAATTCAGCCAGTTTCCATTTTTTGTACTTGACTGATACTTTAAGTGAAGGACGAATGAATAATTAATCAACAATTAACCAGCTGGAAAACAGACAGAAGGGTGTCAAATTCATGGTGCAGCCAATCAGCAGCTAATTTTGTTCATACCTGCCAAAAAGCTCTAATTCTAAGTGTTACTGGTTATCCCCTTGTGGGGTGCAATTTTTCGTTATTTGGAAGCCCCACCCTGGCTCTTACCAGGGGCCGCCATATAGCCCGGCCATAAATATGGTCTAATGGCTGAACGTGGTTTCCTGGACCGCTCATCCACATGGTGGCACTTTGTGTCATCGGGTGTTTATCGCTTGTGTGACGTCGTAGTGGGATAAAATGCACTAATACTACATTCTAAGTAAACATTCAATTAAAACTGAACGATACTGTTGGTTATCTGTTTACATTTATTCCATCCACGTGTACAACATTTAAAGGACACGACACATGTAAGAAGAATTATAATAGCTACTGTCTGCTGGAATGTGAATGTAGTGAACCTAATTGTTATGAAGTTGAATTGAAAATGTAAGATATATGTGAAAAACAAAATGAAGTGCATTATTTGACTGAAAATCCTAAAAGTTCTAAACACATATCCGTATGTGATGATTTTAGAATTAGAGCAATCATACTCATATCACGTACTATTGCTTGTGGACGTTATCCGAGTTCTTATTGTTGCTCTATTGCTGCTGTTGTTGCTGAAAGAAGGAAATAATGTGTTTAAAACGCATACGATACATATATTTATTCTGTATACGTTAACTTCGTATATCGTACATGGGAAGAAAAATATATGTCTTTTAATTATTCATGTTATGTTATTTACAGAGTGACGCACGTATTGTTTCCATATTCCTTCAATAGTTTATAGAATAAAACATTAACAACGTTCGTGTGACTTACACAGGTATTTTATTTTATAGTTCAACTGTATTGCAAAAAACATATGTTTATTTCACATATTTACAATTATACTGTATGTCTCGGAAACCGACATATTTTGACCATATCATACGCTGCGATGGAATGGAAAGAACAATAGCGAGGGTTATGATACCATAAACGAGGTACAAGGACTGACCACTGCGAAGGTGGCCACAGGGTAAATGTGATATATTGAGCAGAAAAGTGCATGAGGCAGGAGAGCTGGCAATAGATCAAGGTTCTTTCAGGCAGACTATGATGACACCGGCTTCATGATGATGTTAAGATATGTTCAGATTTTCATCGGAGGGCCACTAGCACATTTCCATGTGCTCATGTATCTGTAATAATTCTATATTATCCTCGTGTACCCTACAGATGATAACCATAACAGAGCAAACAAATTCACGGGAGACTGACACCAATACTGTGAAACGAATATGTGTCATTAGATAACAAAAGAGCACTCTGATACAATATTCTTGCAAATCTCCTGTTATCAGTGCCAGGCATTGTCATTGGCATAGAAAGAGAGAAAGAAAAAAATACACATAAAATGAGATTCCCGCGAACAGCCCTTAAAATAACAATGATACATGCGATCAGAAACAACGATGAAATCCGAAGGAAAATGGGTCTAGCCGAAGCTCTAGTTTTCATTAGAAGACAGCAATGGTTTGGTCATCTGACGCGGATGTCAGCAAACAGTATACCGGAACACGCAATGGTGTACAGACCAGGCGTGAAGCCAAGAAGAAGCTGATCGTGCAAAACAATGAGCAGGGACAATTACAGAGTCCCTGGGAATCATAATTTACAAAGCACACAAACAGGTACTTTCCTATGAATTAAAACATCTCCTCCACAGGTTTTTATTTGGCTGAGGTTTTGGAACAACAGAAAACATCATGGCACACGGGTAGTAATCCATGAGTGCTCCGTTATTCTTCTAACTCAAACCAGAGTCCAAAAAAGCTTAGCACAGTGCACAGGCTCTGTAGCACCGGCGAGTATCCTGAAATTCTTTATAAAGATTTTTAACTCCAAATTTTACCCCGTCAGCGCCGTTAGGCTACTCTTTCGATTATCCACTGAAACATTCTTTTTTTCACATGCGCAACAATGCACACGGGCGTCCGATCTCACTACCAAGAGACCAGGGGGAATTACTAGAAGTCCAAGACCACCTGAAAAAATCCTAGCTCTTACCGGGGATTGAACGCGGAATCTCTATCCCTCGAGGCGGACACCATGCCTCGAGATCACTCACCCCCACCCCGCCAATCACCTCGACACAAAAGGGTTCACACCCGTCAAGATGAAATGAGATGATGAGACCCTACAGAAAAGCGTGTGCAGTCAAGGTTTGTCCATCTCTGAGGATTCCCAGAATCACGAACCAGGTCATTGCTGTTGTCCTGCTCCACCCACGTGGTCAAGGCAGGCAGATCAATCAAGTAAATCTCCACGTTTGAAACCCTTATGTTACTGGGTCTCTTGAAGGACAACAACACTGCAGCCTACATGGTATGTTGTGAAGAACTTTAGAAAACTAGGAGTATAAACATGAATGGGAGTCACCGTGGCCACGGCCTTCTCTAATTAGAGACGGCGTTGCTGTGGCGTAGCCGCTAGAAGGTGGCGGGTTCTCTCCCTAACGGGGGCCAGACTTGTTTTCGGAAATGATCTTTTCTACCAGGTCGACCCAGCCTTGAGTGGGTACCAGGTCCAGTCCTGGGAAGTAGAGGCGGCCGGCGTGTTGCTGACTACATCACCTATCATGTGCCGACTAGTCCATTAAAATATAGGCCTAGCCCTCTATGCCCAATTCGCCTAAATGCGTGGAAAAGGGTACTTAAATTTTTATTTTTTATTTTATAAACATGTATATATGAGTGTCAGCTCTGTGGCTAAGTCGATGCGAACGCTTTGAAATGTCGGGATGCCGGGTTCAATCCCAGCTGCGGGCCATGCGCCTTGTGTTGATTTCGACAGTGGTATCAAGAAAGCCGACCGTCCAGTAAGCAATGGCAAACTACTGGACGTAAATTTGCCTTAAAAAACACACGACAGCCAGGGGCTACTGGGGTTGGTTCTGCAACGTCCTGTAAAGGATACGCAACTAACCTTTGATGTATGTATGTATGTATGTATATATATATATATATATATATATATATATATATATATATATA